>CM061062.1:296188165-296385665 GCA_030762895.1 Sophora flavescens
AGTTATAGTAGGGCACATGTGGAGGATGATGAGATTAGCGACTAGGGAGAGCGGGAGTTGGAAGCCCAACGCCTTGAGCATGAGTTGGAAATGAAAAGGCGTGAGCTTGATTTGGACTTCAAACGACGTGAGCTCGAAATGTTAACAAAGGTATGTATTCATTATTAATGTCCAAATTAGTCAAATAATTACTTGTTTTTTTTAATTATCAACAACTTATCTATTTTATTTTTCCTAAATTGAAGGCCAAGTTGACGTCGATGTCGCTGTCACCTGTCACTCGTTTGTTCTCACTTGGTAAGGATTATGCGTTTGAGATTTTTGAATGTCCATTGGAGCACGAAGGATGGGTGGCACGCCCAGATCAACGGAGGATATTTTTCTTCTGTGGTGAAGATCTCGGGAACGCCTGCAGAAATAACGTCTGGATGGCCAGAACGGTTTTGAGTCTCTGGTGCACGTAAGTTAATTTTAAATTTATAACTTATTTATTTTTGGTATTTTTCCATTTAATAATTTATTTTAATTTCAATATATATATTATGTAATTAACATCCACACCTTTTCATATCTTAGGTATCTCCATCGTCTTCAGCTTGATAAGGGCGTTGCATCAGTTTACGGCTTCTTAGAGCCATCAGTCCTTCTGCCCCAATTCTTTGCTAGTGATGCATTTAGTAAATACATAGGGAACTTGTTGGGAGACAATCGGAAATAATTATATCTGGCTCCCTACTGTATGAAAAACCATTGGTAGTTGTTCGTACTTCACCCGTCTAGGCATACTGTCATATTCTTATGCTCTCTCCACCAAAGGCCGCCACAGGAGGTGGTGGAAGCTGTAAATAAGTAAGTAACTAATCTTAAATTTAATTTAAGTTTTAATATCAGTTGTTTTTAGTTTATTACACACATGATATATGAATTTGTTAATTGACATGATTATTTGTTTATGATAGCGCGCTGAAGGCGGGTAGCATAAGTTGCGCCAACGGGAGAAGTAGGGCTTCTAAGGCTAAAGCAAATCCTGAATGGACCTACCTCAAGGTTTGGTATTTTATTTATCAAATAATTAATATTATAATTACTAATTTATATGTATATTCATCTGACATTGAAATTAATTTTGTTTGTAGTCTCGATTTCAAATTGACGGGTGGTCGTGTGGCTATTATGTGATGCTTCATATGCTGAACATAGTCTCCGCATCTATTATGGATGGATGGAATAAGGTAATATTTAAACAACTTGTTAAATTATATATTATAGTTTTGAAGATGACTTGCGTTAATGTTATTGTTATTATTTGAACGTGTGTAGGCATTTAACGACCAATCGCCTCTTCAAGAAGATGAGTTTAGAGACTTGAGGATGCGCTTCGCTGAATTCTTCTTCAAGTATGCGGCTGAAAAATGAATTGACAAGTTACCTCCGCAATACTTAGATGAATAGTTTTTTTGGTTAGACATTAGAAACCAATTAATAACATGTATATATATATATATATCCTTAGATTGGTAGTTTTGTTTTTAGACATTAGAGACTAAAATTTATATATATATATATATATATATATATATATATATATATATATATATATTTATATATGTATGTATGTATACTTGTAGATAGTTATGTTTTTCCTATACATGGGTTTTGGTTTTAAGTCCCCCCATTGTTCCTTTGTATATTTCTTTTCTTTTTGTTAATATTGAAATTTAAGGGTAGTGTTTGCTTCTGTAATGTGTGTGATATTATGTGTTACTGGGATATTTACCGAATGCAGGGATAGCTGAGGGGAGTGATATTTTAAAACTGAATTTAAAAAAAAAATCTGTTAACGTCAGTTGTATCAAACAATTGACGTTAATAGTATTTTATAAAATATACAAGATACTATTAACGCCGCTTGTATTAGAAACGACGTTAAAAATAAAACCTTTAACGCCAGTTCTTTAACACAACCTGACGTTAGTTTGAACAATATTAATGTCGGTTGTGTTAAGAAGCGACGTTAATAGTTTTATATTTAACGCCGGTTGTTTAAACAACTCGGCGTTAAATATAAAACTATTAACGCCACCGTATTTACGCTCGATAAATATTCGACGTATAAAATCAATTTTAACTGACTTAAAAAGCCCTTATTGCACTAGTGAAAGGAAATGCATCAGACCGAGATTTCAACAAGTATATATATAAGGCATTTGAACATGGAAATGACTATTGTACGAGTGTGAAAAGTTTTTTCCCAAACTGTCCCACTTGGACAATTCAAGATTCAATACAATGAGCATGCATACCTTGATAAGTTACGCATGCTCATTAATATTGAATCTCAAATAGGAAACTAAGGCTTTCGTAAATTAATTATTAACTCTAACAGAAAATAAAACCACCAACCTATAAATATTGCAACATTGTTGAGCTTATATAAATTGCAGCGTAAATCAATACAAACTTAGATTAAATATTGTAGCAAACATCCTATTGAGCTCCGCTCTCCACTAACAAGTAGCAGTTAATTGTCAAACACATGAATAATTTCTAAATTATCAGCACACAACCAGCATCCCGCCTTTCGGATAGGATTACATCCTATTGAGCTCCACTCTCCACTAACAAACAACACATATTAACAAACACATGCATAAACCTTACAAGATCACATCCTATTGAGCTTAGCTCTCCACTACCAAACAACACGATAATTCACATAATACATTAGAAGCACCACACATATCAGTACCTATTAGACAAAGCAAAACCTTAAAAGAGAGTATTGAGAGAACTTACCTATTCGACAAAGCAAAACCAAGTAAGGATAAGGGAGGAGCCGCGGACAACGAAGATCAGACAAGGACCTATAATGCATAAATAAAAATAATCGTGTCAGAGCTGAAATGACAACATTTGATAATATTACTTTAACCTTATACTAATTTGATATATATTTTAATAAACCAAATTTCATATTGAGATTTTCACTTAAAAGAGTTATAATTTACTTTTGGATCCATGCAGAGTTGGGAAGTTATCATGGTACTGCAACTGCTTATTAAAAAAAATAGTGAAACACAAAAATGGTTTGGTTGATCTCATTCGTTGATGACACAAAAACAGTGAAACACCAAAACAGTTTTGTGGTGTTGTTTTGCAGGAATTAAGGATCAAAATGCTCAAGATTGACCATGATGGACCTTGCATGAAGATGGGGCTTGAAAAGTGAAGAAAAATGTGACAAACAGAGTCCATCACTGCCTAGCCGTGATAGGCATCTCGACCATGATCGAGCAGGGCTGAAAAAGAAAGAAGAATGAAAAGGTCGTGTCGTCGCAAAGGCCGTGATGGCCATCACGGTGATAGACCAACCAGTGAAGAATTTCCAAGGCAGAATCCGTCACGGCCTAGCCGTGATGGCCATCACGGTCGTGACAGACCAACCAGTGAAGAATTTCCAAGGCAGAATCCGTCACGGCCTAGCCGTGATGGCCATCACTGCCGTGACGCGCATTACCTGGATCTGAAGCAACCGATTTTGATCTCAATTTGTGTTAGATTGGGATTCAAACTTCCCTAATCTATAAATAAGGCATCTGGGCAGGTACCTACACATTGGTTTGGGTATCGAGTGAAGTGAAATTTTGCTATTCTGATGGTTTTCGAGTAGTTACTGGTTTTGTGCAGAAAAATATAGCTAATCAAGTTTGTTACCAACTTAGATAAATGGAGAAATGGTGAGAAATGTAATGAAGCATAAACTTGGAGAAATGGCCTAGAAAGTGGAGTTTAGAACTACACAATGCTTAAAATCATGATTCATGACTATACAATACCAAGTGGATCAAAGGAAGTTAGGACTGGTTTATCAGCTTCCCCACAACACTTAAAGACATCCATCACATTAAGGCCGTATGACCGAAAAATACAAGACATCCATGCCACTAGTGACTCGGTCTAGTACATAAGCAGAATATAGAAGCATGGCAAATACAGTCACTGAACTATCCTGGATACAGTCATTACTATCTGAACTCAAGATTCCTCACACTATTCCTCAACTCTGCTGTGATAATCTAAGTGTTGTGTCTCTAGCACACAACCCTGTCCTTCATGCCCGCACAAAGCATATTGAACTTGATATTCATTTTGTAAAGGAAAAGGTTATCTCTAAAGAACTCACTGTCCATCATGTTCCCAGTGGTGATCAGCTAGCAGACTCACTCACAAAACCTCTCTCCTCAGCTCAGTTTGCTAACTTAAGGATCAAGCTCAACGTTGTACCTTTGCAGCCACCACCTTGAGCTTGAAGGGGGGCTAATAGAGTATAGCCTAAGCTAGCATAGAATCCCTGTAAACATAACCGAATATGCTGAGTCAACAGTATTCGGTTATGATAGTTAGTTATGGCAGTTAGGCAGTTAGCAACAGCTGTCAAAATAACTCAAGAGCTATTAGAAGCTCAAAGCTATAAATACATAGCCTTCTCTGTAATTCATAACAACCGAGAAAAATAATAGAGTACAATTGATTCTCTCTCTTTATCTATCTTTCTTATTCTACTCTAGTTTTTTCTTCTTCTACCCTAGTTTCTGTTTCGATTAGAAATTGTCTTTAGTGTGAACAAAGTCTGCCAGTTTATTAGAACTCCAAACTGAGCAGATTTGGCACGGAGTCAGTGGCAGAGCCCAACCTTTACAGATCCATCGTGGGTGCACTGCAGTATGCTACCTTAACTAGGCCAGAAATTGTCTTTAGTGTGAACAAAGTCTGCCAGTTTATTAGAACTCCAAACTGAGCAGATTTGGCACGGAGTCAGTGGCAGAGCCCAACCTTTACAGAACAAACACCCAGGTATCACCCCTCTTTACTTAAAATGATCTCATACCCCTTCCACCATCCTCCATTTTCTTTATATTCCCATTCCCTTCCATGACTACACCACCTTCTACATTAATTCCCTTACCCTAGCTACCAAATATCCATTATGTTAGAGAAACAGAGAATGAGAGAAGAGGAGAGAAGACAAGGTAGCTTACCCTTGGTGGTGGTGGTGGTGTCACCGGAGCTGCGAACAGTGGTGGCTCAAGGGAGGCGACTCTGGTGCGCTACAGGGACAGAGACAGAGAGACATCAGAAAGAGAGAGAGAGAGAGCGGGGGGGGGGGGGGGGTGGAAAAAAACACCGGATCGAGGTGGCCTGGCGGTGACCCGAGCACAGACGTCGCATGGTGGCAGGGAGGAGCAGAGCGTGCAAGAGAGAGAGAAGAAATGAGAGAAATGGGGAAGAAAGGGGAAGGGCTCACGATTTAGGGATTTTAGTTTTAGCGATCGAATAAATCGGTCGCTAAATCGGTTAATTTGATATTTGAATTCATAAATTCAGCGACCGATTTAAAATTCGGTCGCTAACACGCTCTATTTTAATTTTTTGCGCGCCGTTTAGCGACCGATTTAATTTCGGTCGCAAATATAAATAAATTTTAACCGTTGCATTTAACTCGGTTGCTATTTCGGTCGCTAAAAAGTCATAAATTTTTTACTTTTATTTTCCTTTCTTTTGTGACCGAAATAGAGACCGATACCTCTGTTACGCTCTATTTCGGTCGCTATTTCGGTCGCAATATCAACTCTAATCAGTGTTTGATTTAGATCCTATAATCGGTCGCCAATTCGGTCGCAAACAGCAACCAACAAATTCGGTCACTATTTTCGGTCGCTAAATGAGCTTTTTTTTGTAGTGTATTGCGTTGCCGCCGTCGCCACCACCACTAACCCTCTTGACTTCCTCATTCTCCTCGCCGCCATCTTCCTCTGCTTCCCCTCATCTATCACCCCCTCCTTCCTCTATCGTCTCCACCACCACAGTTCCTCCCTCATCCTCTGTTGGTTCTACGACCGTCGCAAATCGCCACTCGGCTAAGTCGAGAGAGAAGAAAGGGAAAGATTGAAAGAGACGTGTGAAAACTGAGAATGGGATAGGTTGCTTGTGGCAGGCCATCGGTGTGGAAAACACGCTATAGCAGAGCCGAAAATTTGTGGTGGACCAGGTAGAGCCGACACGTGTGGCCCATTGAGTGATCTACAGTGAAAATTGGATGCACTGATTATATATAGTATAGATATTGATATTGATTATAATGCAGGTATTTTTTTTTTAAATAAAAAATCCCTAAAAAGTATTTTTATTTTTAAAACGGGAATGGCCTAAAAAAATTAAGTAACTGGCAAGTGGACATGAACAATAATTATGGATTCAGGCTTATTCAATGTATTAATTCTCGTTAGGTAGAAGGGGTGGGAGTGGGTATCATTTTTAGTAGAAGAAGATTGAGAATCCATTAAAAAAAAACTTCAAATCTTTTTTAGAATAAAGTGAAACCGCTAAGACATTTTATATCACTAGTATTTTTTCAATCGTGTCAATTATTATTATTATTGCTAGTATTGTTATCATTAATAATTTGAATTGTGTCTTTATATCTATCAAATTTTTTTTTCGTTATACCAAATTAAGGTTACTATGTCAAACATTTTCTTTACTTATTTCACACTTTGCTTCCAATATTTCCTTCCCATCCATAATGGTAGTACTCATTCATCTCCAATGCTTTTTATTTATAGACCTAAGTGATCAGCAAAAACCTTGAAACAATTTATCTATAATTTGAGTGCAAAGAATTGAATGTTATTTTTATTTTAAAATGATATTACAATATGTAATGTAACACTATATGTTAAGTGTTCCTCTTTGATTATTACGAATGATCAACTAATCCTCTTAAATCACGTGGTGCTGACACATGTCCCATTATTAGAAAATCAGTAATTCCCCTTATTAACTAGTATAGATATAGATTTATTATTTAAAGTGAAAAAAAACAAAGGCAAGGATGTAGGAAAAATATATTAGAAAATATGAATAGCTCTGCCTTTATTTATGTCAATTCAGAGATTATCTTGTTTGATCCCAAAACATTGTAACTTTATAGGTTTGTAAATATTTTAGAAAATAAAAAAATCGTCACTTGACATGTAGGTTGCACCATTGTGCTACATTAAAATCAGCATTTCCCCTTATTAATTAGTATAGATATATATTTATTATTTAAAATATAAAAAACAAAGGCAAGGATGTAGCAAAAAAAATACAAAATATGAATATCTCTGCCTCTATTTATGTCAATACAGAGATTGTCGTGTTTAACTACCAAAACAATGTACCTTTACCGATTGTAAATATTTTAAAACAAAAAATATATAAATTTTAAAAAATAAATAAAATAATAATAAAAATATTCCATAACTTGACACGTGGTTTGCACCATTGTGCTACACTAAAATCATAATTTCCACTTATCAATTAGTATAGATATAGATTTATTATTGGTTTGGTTTGATTCGGTTCGAACCAAAAAATATTAAAATATATATATATATATATATATATATATATATATATATATATATATATGAATAAAATGAATAATGTACCTTTACCGTTTTGTAAATATTTTAAAACAAAAAATATATAAATTTAGAAAATAAATAAAATAATAATAAAAATATTTCATAACTTGACACGTGACTTGCACCATTGTGCTACACTAAAATCAGAATTTTCCCTTATCAATTAGTATAGATATAGATTTATTATTGGTTTGGTTTAATTCTGTTCGAACCAGAAAAAAAATAAAATATATATATATATATATAATATATAAAATAAATAATGTACCTTTACCGGTTTGTAAATATTTTAAAACATAAAATATATAAATTTTAGAAAATAAATAAAATAATAATAAAAATATTCCATAACTTGACACATGACTTGCACCATTGTGTTATGCTAAAATTTGAATTTCCCCTTATCAATTAGTATAGATATATATTTATTATTGGTTTGGTTTGATTCGGTTCGAAGCGGAATATATTAAAATATATTTATATATAAATAAAAAATATACAAATTTTAAATTATTAAATTATATATACATTAAAATATAAGTATATAAAAATTAAAACATCAAGAATATTACAACTCTACTTTTACTGTTTGCCAATTTATGATTGATTGATAGTATAAAAAAACTTTACATCGTCAGTGTATACAAGTCAATTCAAAACAACAAAAGTATTAGGAAAACAAATTATTAGAAAAAAAATTTAAATATTAAGGAAAATGTAAAAAAATAAAAATAAAATTCTTACAAAAAAAAAGTAAACAAAATTTTAAAAAAATTTAAAAGTTTATAATAAAAAAAATGTAAAAATAATTAAAAAAAGTATAAACGATTTTTTTTAAAAGTACAAATTTTTTTAATAAAATTTTGTTTTATAAAAAAATGAAAAATTTTAAAAAATAAAAGTCAAAAAATCCTGCCACTGACAAGTGGATGTACAGTAAAAATGTCTCTCCACCTTTTATATTAGTATAGATATAGATTTATTATTTAAAATAGAAAAAACAAAGGCAAAGATGTAGCAAAAAAAATACAAAATATGAATAGCTCTGCCTCTATTTATGTCAATACAAAGATTGCCGTGTTTTACTCCCAAAACAATGTACCTTTACTGATTTGTAAATATTTTATAACAAAAAATATATAAATTTTAGAAAATAAATAAAATAATAATAAAAATATTTCATTATTTGACACGTGACTGGCACTATTGTGCTACACAAAAATCAGAATTTCCCTTTATCAATTAGAATAGATATAAATTTATTGTTGGTTTGGTTTGATTCAGTTCGAATCGGAAAATATTAATATATATATATATATATATATATATATATATATATAAATATATTATATATAAATAAATAATGTACCTTTACAGGTATGTAAATATTTTAAAACAAAAAATATATAAATTTTAGAAAATAAATAAAATAATAATAATAATATTTCATAACTTGACATATGAAAATGAAAACATCAAGAACATCAAGAACATGACAGTTATATTTTTACTGTGCCGATTTATAATTGGTTGGCAGTGTAAAAAAACTTTACACTATTAGTGTATACAAATAAATTCAAAAAAAATATATTAGGAAAAAAAGGAAAACGTAAAAAAAATGTCAAAATAAAAAAACTAAAAAATAAAAAAGTTAACAAATTTTTTAAAACTCACAAAAATTTAAAAAAAAATTTAAATATTAAAAAATGTAAAAAGTACAACAAAATTAATTTTTTTAATAAGAAAAGTAAACTCTTTTTTTAATAATTTTTTTTTGAAAAAAAAGGTCAAAAAATCTTGCGGCTGACACGTGGATGTAAAGTAAAAATGCCTCTCCACCTTTTATATTAGTATAGATATAGATTTATTATTTAAAATAGAAAAACAAAGACAAGGATGTAGCAAAAAATAAAATAAAATATGAATAGCTATGCCTCTATTTATATCAATGCAGAGATTGTCGTGTTTGACTCCCAAAAAGATGTACCTTTACCTGTTTGTAAATATTTTAAAACAAAAAAAATATAAATTTTAGAAAATAAATAAAATAATAATAAAAATATTCCATAACTTGACACGTGGCTTACACCATTGTGCTACACTAAAATCAGAATTTCCCCTTATCAATTAGTATAGATATAGATTTATTATTGGTTTGGTTTGATTCGGTTCGAATCGAATCGAAAAATATTATATATATATATATATTATATATATATATATATATATATATATATATATATAAAATAAATAATGTATCAGTTTTAAGTAGAATATTTTAAAACAAAAATTATATAAATTTTAGAAAATAAATAAAATAATAATAAAAATATTTCATAACTTGACACGTGACTTACACCATTGTACTACACTAAAATCAGAATTTCACCTTACCAATTAGTGTAGATATAGATTTATTATTGGTTTGGTTTGCTTCGGTTCAAACCGAAAAATATTAAAATATATATATAAATAAAAATATATAAAATTTTAAATTTTAAACTATTAAATTATATATACATTAAATTATAAGTATATAAAAATTAAAACATTAAGAACATGACAACTTTACTTTTACTGTTTGCCAATTTATGATTGGTTGATAGTGTAAAAAACTTTACACTGTCAGTGAATACAAATAAATTCAAAAAAAATTTAAGGAAAATGTAAAAAAAATAAAAAAATTCTTAAAAATATCAAAAAAAAAGTAAATTTTTTTTTAAAAAAAATAAACATACAAAATAATTTTAAAAAGTTCCCAAAAAATGATTTTTTTTTTAAAAAAAATCAAAAAATCACACAGCTAACACATGAATATACAATAAAAATATCTCTCCACCTTTTATATTATTATAGATTAATAAGATTAAAGTTGTACTATCATTTTTTATAATGCTGACTTTTTTTTTTCTTGACATAACAACAAAACAAAACTTCACTAACAAGAGAAAAACGCTTTAAAAAATAATACAACATCGACCGACAATAATAATTGAGCACATGTATCTATAATAATTGAGGCAATACAACTCCAAGTGTGTCTACTTGAAGAACTCCATAACCCAGAAGCCATTGACACAGCACACGAATCTGATGCCACTAAATCCAGATCCTGTTGCCAAATCCATGAATGCTTGCTTGGTTCTCTCTTTCCCTCCTGGATTTTGAGTCATCATCAAAAGGTCAGATACAAAAGCATTCTTGGCACGAGCTGTTGTCTCAGGCACATTGGGAATGATTGCATCCACCACAATAACCTTTCCATCATCAGGAATAGCTTTGTAGCAATTCTTCAATAGCTTCAGGCAGTGTTCATCACTCCAATCATGAAGTATCCACTGAAAATTTTGGTCCAGCAAAGCCATAATGTCAGTCAATCATATAATGTTGACTATTAATTAGAACTATTTTGCATGAAAATATTTAAATCCATTAACACTTTTTTAATATGTTTAAGCAAATACTTGCAAGGTTTTGCCATATAATATGCTCTTAAAATATACTCTTAATAATCCTGTATATCTAATAAACAAATACTAAATGAGAATGCATGTGTATTTATTATACTCTTAATTATTTCCAGTAGCAAATCTATTTCTCAAAACAAAAACAAAAAATGGTTTCAGATTTGGGCACAAGACACATGAACCCAGTCAGCCAAATATATAGTATATTGTTGTATTCCCTTTCTGCCTAAAATACTCTGTGAAGGTCGAAAAATGGTGAAGTCTGAACAAGCTTTTGGTTCAAACCACTGGAAATTTAAATTTCATGGAGCTAATAAAGAGAATTGAAACATTGAGAAAATCTATATGGATATATCCTGCAAAATTAAGTTTAATAAACTTATAACACACCTTCATAAAAATGGCATCTCCTGTAGGAACACTCTGAAACATATCTCCTCCAACATGCTCCACGCCTTCAGCATAAGAATAATCAACATTTTAATGCATATTAATGTTTGTAAATGGAGTAGAATAGATAATTCTTTTAATCAGAATTTTCACATATAAATATAATATCATACCAGCATACAAGGGGGCATGTTCTATGACATGAGGCAAGTCAAAATTAATACCCTGAACATGAGGGTATTTGGAAGTGATCAATTTGAGATTGACCCCAAGACCACCACCAACATCCACCAGTCTATTGATGTGCTCGAAACCATTGTAGAATTCAAGAATCCTTTTCATAGTTATTGTGGTACTATTGAACATAGCTTTATTGAAAACTTCATTGAACCTGGGATCCACACTTGGATACTCAAAGGCATGCATGCCATGAACCCTGTTGAATGGTATACCACCTTCAACAATCGCTCCTCCAAGTTCGGCCCTAAGAGTCAACCCAAATAATTAATTATCATTAATATGAATAAAATTAAACACCCCATCTTACACTTCATGCTTCACCTTCTTTAAAACTTCTATCATCATTCAGATATGTAGATTCCTCAAATGAAATCATAAAAATATAGAGAAAATGATGTTGAAAAATTAGAAAAATGGATAATAACCCAATTTCAAGCTTCAACCAAAAAACAAAGGGACAACCAACTTTTGAATGGTATCTTGTTTTAATGAATAAATAAAAAATTCTTTTTAACGAGTGTCTTAACGACATTATTTAAAGATTCCAAACAAGATAATTATATATTAAAAAATTAAGTATATCTCTTTTTAATGTATGAAATATATTATTTTTCATGAAAACTTAAGGCCTGTTTGGTTTGTTTCAAGTTTCCTGTTTTCATTTCCTAATTTTAATGACAACTACAGCTAAAAGAATTACAAAAGTATCACCTTATTTTTATCATGTTTCTTATTACCAAAAATTTGTGCAGGAAATACTGAAAACAAATAAAAAGTTATTTTTAGTGTTTCTTGTACCAATCTTTGGAAACAATAAACAAAATAAAAACAATATGATACTTTTATAATTATTTTAATTATAATTATGTTTAAAATCATGAAATAAAAATAGGAACCAAGAAACAAACTAAACACGACCTTACTTTTGTAGAATCTTTAAATACGTACTTATGTCACTCGTTAGTATTTTTCGATAAAAAAATCGTTGGAAAATGTTTTTTTTTCCTGTTTGCTTCCAAGTTCGAATTGAATTTAAACGAAAACAGGACCAATAATTTGCTCCTAGCTAGGTGAAGAGCATGATTAATTTAGGGAGTTATAAGATGGTTTGAGGGAGGGATATAATGATTGAAATGATAAGGAGGTCATGAGTTTAACTCTTCTACTCACATAATATTCTAGTTAATGATATTTACCTATAAAAAAAAATAAAAAATAAACCTAAAACTTACCAGCTTTGGATGAAGACCTTATCCAGAACCAAGGACAAAACGGGGCTCAATGACACCCCATCAGCATCATTCACAAAATATCTAGACCCAGGAGTGAGACCATAGAGACTTTGGGTCAACCCAATCTTTTGTGTATCTTCAGGAACCGAGCAATTCAGCACAGAGTGACTAGCCAACAACCTAAGAAGACGATCCAACATTATGGGTGCTTCTGGGTTGTTGCTCCTAATCCGAGATGCAACGTCCTTAGCAGAGAGCTTGGCACCTTCACCAGCTTTGGCTATGATCTCAAAGACACCAAGCTCAATTGCAGAACGCAAAGCCATTGGAAGCACAAGTGAACCCATCCACTGCATGGCAGAGTTAAAACTGTCCTCTTGGTTGCCTTGGACGTGCCCTTCTTTTGCTTTAAGATTCTTGTCTTCACCATTGGATTGTAATGAAGTGGCCATAATGTGGATGTGGAACTCTAAATGGAACAATAGCAAGTAGAGGGAGGGATGTTGAGAGAAGTGGAACTATTTAATATAATATAAGCTTGAAGCTGCTGCGTGACTGAACTTATAGGAGAAGTGAGAACATTTTTGTTTGCAGAAAATTCTTCTTACGTAAGCCGTGACACAGATAGAGTAAGAGTATAGGGTATGTTTGGCTATAAGAAGAAATGGATAAGAGAGAAAGAAGTAAGAAAAGAGAGAAAAATGTAAGAAAAAGAGTAGATTTTGATAGTTGTTTGGTATGAGAGAAAAATGAAAGAAAGAATGTGAGAAATGTTAGAAAATGATAAAAATATCCCCAGATATTATATTAATTTTATTTTATATATTATATCTAAGGATTAAGTATATTTTATTAATTTTTATTATGAATATAATTATATATGATTATATTTTATAATAAATATTAATAAAATATATTTCTATGGAGAGATATTTATAAATATAAACCTATTTTATGATAATATCAATTTATTATATAATATATTCATTATTTATTTATAAAATAAACATTTTTTTTTATGAATCATAAAATAATTATTCATATTTATTATAATATGTATAAAAAACACATACCAAACGTCCCATCCCATCCCATCCCCTCCCCATCCTCCTCCCCACCCCCATCCCCACACTTCTCCCCACCCAACACGCACACACGTTATTCCCTTTCCTCTCTCATCGATAGTCTGATTTGCACGACAGAAGGTTGGGAGGGAGAAGTTGAATGGTGGAAAAGGGTTAAGATGTAAATAACAACTTTTATTCTATGCTAATTTTATTCTCTCTCTTTATCTTTTCTTCTACACCAACGAGAGAAAATGATCTTTTCTCTTCAAGTTCTCTCCTATCATATTCTCTCTACTCATTTTCTTTTCAATCAAATTGAGACTTATAGTCACCAAACCATAACGGATGTTTGGGTTCTTTTCATTTTTGTTTTTTATTTTCTATTTTATTAGTAATTAAAAAATATAATTTGTTTAGTGTGTATTTAGATGTAGCATATTTATTTTAAATTATATTGAAACTGAATCCCATTTAAAGCTCCCTTTACCGACAGCTCCTTTTTGGAGCTTTGGAAAGAAGTGAAAATTTGTGTCTTCGAAAGCTGCATCTTTCCGTTTGCATTAGACAAAATCTAAGACAAATGCACTCTTAATACTTGTACTTGAACCTATCTTTGAAATTACTATGAATAATTTTTTATTATCAGAAATATATAATTTCAATCCTTTTTAACATATATCCAAATAAGGTAAATATGCACTTAAATATATAAATCTTAAAATTTTGTATACAGTGAATCTAATAAATATTAGATTTTAATTTATACACATTGTTAGCATAAATATTTTTATATTAACAACCAATATTCAGAGATTATGAAATTGTTGACTTTTAAAGTAATTTGTTAACGGTCAAACATTTTTTTAATGATGTGTCAATTTCTGATTAGTTGATATTGTAATAAAACTTTACGGTAAATACCAATTAAATCCTAAATATTATACTCCCTATTTATATATAAATCTTTGGAAATGATAAATAAAATGAAAGTGATATTACATTTTTTTATTAAGTTACTGAGAGAAAGTGACACTTGTTAATTGATGAGGCGGCTGACGGAAAAGAAACAACAATCGTGAACTAGATATAAACGACGTGATAAAAAAACTTAAAAAAAAAAAAAGAGAATGCGACAATTCAATTCAACGAGAAATATCTTGTTTTGGTTCGCATAATTCTACAGTAATTCACGGGTTCGTACACGTACACGTACACCGATTGCATAATAAAAAATAATAAGATTGTAAATAAATATAGTGTTAAAATAAGAATCTTCTTTGAATTATAACAGTTAAATCACGTACGGATCTGAATTATAATTTTTTTTTCTTATTTTTCAAACTATATTTATATACATATGTCCTAATTAACTTTTAGACATGACAAGTTTAGTAAATAGATCGATTTTTGACCACCTTAGATCTATCCATGCACGCATCTGTCACAGCTCATCATCATTTATGTATGTCGCCCATTCGCCTGTGTTCGTTAGGAATCTCACTCTCATTTGCGTCATTCTAAATGGATTAGGGTTCTCTCTTTTTTATTTCATGACTTCTCTAATGTTATAAGAGAGAAAAAGATAAAAATATATTTGAATGAATCTTATAAATAATATTAAAATTTATTTCATCTCTTAATTCTTTATTAATAATATGAGAAAAAGTAAAAAAAAACAAATGCATTCGTCATTCTAAAGTGTGGTGAATGAGTGAGTGGCAGCTTGCTGGCGACTAGCATTGGTGGGGAATCTATGAGACTATTGGGGTCTGGTGAGTGGTCACTTCTGTGGAATATGTTGTTTAATTAATTGGTTGTTGAGAATGTTTCTTACTTCTTTATTATTTTGTTTACCAGAATGATGTGTATTAATGAGTTCCACGTAAATTTTTATAATAAAAAAAAATATGTTGTCTAGATGTTTTAGCAGACCGCGTTACCTGAATCGTCGAGATGGCAAGAGATACTTGCTATTGGATCAAAATAATAATAATAAAAATACTTTTTTATAATTTTAAGAAAAAGTCTTTTTTCAGTAGTATTTAATGAATAATATTATTAACGCTTTAACTTATTTATTTATTTATACTTTTCACTGTTTGTTTATAATTATAAAATTTATAAAATTATCATTAGACTAACATTTTTCAGACAACTGCGGTCTGTGGACAACTTATGTAACAACTGTAGATGCATGTCAATGTGGGATATCAAAGTATTGTGCTTTTTAAGGCAAATAGTATGTTTACGGAAGTGTATCGGATTTGAACCCTCAATCTTTTTGTTATTTTATTTTTTAACTCCTCGTCCCAACCACCTTGTGATTAAAATATTGCACCATGCATCACTCAACTGACAAAATCAGAAACATTTAAATTGCCACACTTTAGCAGTTTTATTTTTTAACAAGTTTCATCTAGTCAAAAAGCCAATGGTACTTATGTATTTGCAAAGCAAGATGTTGTATTTTCATATTTACATAAAGGCTCATTTTTTATTAATTAATATGAAAAAAAATTATTTGAAATTTTATTATAACAAAATTATCTTTTGTTTGGTGAAAGAGAAAAATAAAACCTAAGTGAATCTTAAGTCCCCTTTGTTTCTTAATTATTAGAATAAAAAGATAACATCTTCTTAGATATTTTGTTAACTTGTTTTTCTACTTAAATAATTAATAAAATTAAATATCGGCAGCACCACTTCAGTGATTTTAACTTGTTATATTATATTATTTCACTCAACATAATTACACATAAGTAATTAAGGAAAGTTTATGGAGTTAACAAAAAAAATATATTTAAAATAAAAAGGTAAATAAAAATTTAAATAATTATATTTTAAATTTAATAAAAAAATATTTATATGCAAATACGAATAATCGAGATCCTTATGTGTAAATACCAAGCAAATACAGTATTTATACACTTTGAATAATAAAAAAATATTGAAAAGTCAAACCGTCTAAGTGGCAAAATATGGGATGGTACATGAGTGCATCATTTTGATGGGTGATATACCTTAGATAACACTAGTAGTAAATTAATATTAATATACCGAATATAGTACACACTTATTGTCTTATTTTTGAAATGCCAAAAACCAGAAGTAGCAAAGAGTTCCAATTGCATAAGGCAGCAGTAGCACATGCTATACTATCTACTTGAAGAACTCCATAACCCAGACGTTACGTACATAGCATTCATATCTAATGCCACTAAATCCAGCCCCAGTTGCCAATTCCATGAATTCTTGCTCACTTCTCTCTTTCCCTCCTTGGTATTGAGTCATCACAATAACATCTAATTGTGAGATAGATTTCCATGCAGCATTAGTCTCAGGTATAACAGGAAGCACTGCTTCCACAACAATCACTTTTCCATCATCAGGAATAGCATCATAGCAGTTCTTCAACAGCTTCAAGCAGTGCTCATCACTCCAATCATGAAGTATCCACTACAATATGATTAAGTCAGCATATATTATAAAATGTCATTTTCACTTATTGGATATGCACTCAGCTTTGGATAAGACTTGTCCCAAAGGCATAATTTAAATAATTTTATTGCTTAGTGGAAGTTCAAGGAAAAAAAAAAAGTGCAAAAGATGTGGTGCTATTGAGTATTGACAACCACTTATTCAGGGAAAGGTGCAAGCCTGTAACAATTGGGGAAAGATTGGACATGAATACATAATTGCAGCTTCTAAAGTGTCTTTTTTAGAGTACTTGTTTCCATTCCAAAACCAAGGCCTCCATTGGATAACACAACTTACAATTTATTAAAGCTTATCAATTCATATAAGTGCTTATATATAGACAAAAACGGTGTTTGGATAAGCAAGTAACTTATAAACTCTCAAAAGCTGTTTTTAGCTTATTTTGTAAAGTCAATATTTTTTTAGCTTGTTCAAAAACCATGTGTCAAAACATAAAAAAGTTTTTTTTGTGTGCACATCTTATAAACTTTAAAAGCACTTCTTTGTATTAATATCCGGACACTAAATAATTTAATTTAAAATGAGCTTATGTAATAAAAGCTATTCATATAAATCATTCTTATATAAGCGCTTAAATAAGTTGTTTACCCAAATGAGACTAAGTTAATTACCAAGCACCAAGTCCAACTTCCACTCACCTTCAAAAAGATGGCATCTCCTTTAGGCACACTTTCAAACATATCTCCCCCAACGTGTTCTACTCCTGCAACCTTAGGCAGTTCTTAATTTTGAAATTGAAAATACTTAATCATGCATAGCTGATAGTATATTATACTAGCAAAGAAATTAGAGACTTCTAAATTTTTTCCCAGAATTAGAACATGCAGACTTGAACAAAAGTCATACCAGGATAGGAAGGGGCATGTTCTATGACATGGGGTAAGTCAAAATTGATAGCCTGGATATGAGGGTATTTGGAAGTGATCAAGTTAATGTTGACCCCAAGACCACCACCAACATCCACAAGCCTTTTTATTTCCTCAAAACCTTTGTAGCATTCAAGAACCTTCTTCATGACTATAGTGGTATGATTGATCATTGCAGTATTAAAAATCTGATTGAACCTTGAATCCAAGTTTGAATACTCAAAGGCATGTGTGCCATGGACCCTGTCAAATGGAACACCCCCTTCCCGAATTGCATCTTTCAGCTGGGACCTAAGAATGAATCCACACAGTTATTTTACTATAGAATAAATGGAGAAACTCGAATTGGAAGTGTCTCATAAAATGAGCCTCTTGAATCTTAATTTAATTCCTTAACATCATTTTAGCAATTACTTGGATTTGCTGCAATAACGGGACAGTTTGAGATGACCTGTTTGGTTTATTTCATGTCTCCTATTTTCATTTCCTAATTTTTAAAGATAATTATAAAATTATTACTTTATTTTCATTCTATTTTTTATTTCCAAAGATTTGTACATGAAACAGTAAAAACAAACAAAAAGTTGTTTTCAATGTTTATTATATAGATATTTGGAAACAAGAAATAAAATGGAAACAAAATGAAAACAAAGTGATAATTTTATAATGATTTTTGTTATAATTATTGCTAAAATTAAGAAATGAACTAAATAATAACTTACTTTCATAATAATTCATAGAATTAGATACTCATTTCTGGTTGCATATAATCAGATCTTCTATACAAACAATTTCGGTCATAACTATTAATCTGAATCATATCTAAAGATACAACTTGAACTGCAACTAAATGCACTAAAAAAATGCAGAATTAAATTACATACGTATGAATCTGTTACAATTCACACAGCTCTAAATCCGATAGCAGTAAATTCCTATGTGGGTTTCTGTTTCTATTTTTGGGTGAAAATAAACAAATTAATAAAACCAAATCAAGTTTCGGATCTGGATTTCCTGCACATTCATAAATTTTACGTATTCACCTTAATCTATGGTCAGAATTTCATACACCCATTTTTATATTAATATACTTAACCTACACAAAATTCAATGAATGATCGATCAAGATATCCATGCATTCACAAAGTTGATTTATATTCCTAATAAAAATCGAAAATTGAACCTCTCAAACACATTCCCAGTTAGTTTATAATAGGGACAGGAACTCACCAGCTTTGTAGGAAGATGTTATCTTGAATCAAGGCAAACAAGGGACCTAATGAAAAGCCATCAGAATCACGGGCAAAGAATTTAGCCACAGGGGTCATGCTGTATAGCATCTGAAAGGATCCAATTAGGTTTTTGTCATCATGAAGGACAGTACATTGAAGTATAGAGTAAGATGCAAGAAGCCTAAGGACACGATCCAACATTAAGGGTGCTTCTGGGTTCTTGCAGGAAATATGGGATGCAATCTCCTTAGCTGATAGCTTAGCACCTGGTCCTGCTTTTTGTAAGACATCAAAAACACCAAGCTCAGCTGCTGATTGCAGCGACATGGAAAGCACGGTTGAGTTTCCAAGCTGCATAGCATAAGAGAAGGCTTCTTCATCTTCTAGTTCTTGTGATTCACCATCAACAAACTTGGAATTGTGAAGGGTGTGAGTACTCTTGTTCTCTGAATCAGCCATGTGTGTACTGAACTTGACAAATGATGACAACCAAACACAAATGCACACCCTTTGATGTCTTTCCACGCTCTTGTAATGTGGAAAATGTTTTTTTAATAGTTTGTTGAGATATAGAATTATATAATATAGATTTATATGATTTAGTCTGGGTGTTAATTTTGGATGTTAAAAAAATTCATCTTAAAGATGTGGATGTGGAATTGTGGATGCTTGTCTTCTTTTCGTTACATTTCTACAAAAGCACGCTATGAAATTCAACATCGTGGACAATTTTGGCCAAAGTTAACGTCAAAGACAAAGACGGGATACTTTAACCAAAATTGTTAAAATTATTACGAGTTGTCATTATTTTTTTAGTCTTGTCTTTTCTTTTTAATTAGATGTTATTATCTTCGGACTCAATTATAATAAAAAATAACTAATTTCATACTTATTAAAAAATTTATTAATTTAATTTAATTATCTTAATTTATGTAAAAATAATAATTATAATAACTAAACTATCCTTTAATTGTCTCGAAAATATACAATGTTCTTGAAAAAGTAAAAGGAGAATTTGTTTGACTGATTAATTTTCTTGATTTTTGGAATACATATATTAAATATAGTTGAGTTCGTTGGAATTTGTTTATATTTGAGTAAAAAAATATAGATATTTTTTTGCTTATAATTTAGTCCGGATGGAGTACTACCTCCGGACTCAATTATAAGCAAAATTACCTAATTTCATGCTTATTAAGGAAGTTAGTTAATTTAGTTTAATTGTCTTGATTTATGTTAAAAAAATGAATTATAATTACTAAACTACCATTTAATTGTCTCGGGAGTGTGCAATGTTCTTGGAAAAGTAAAAGGATAATTGGTTGAATTTGTAATTTTCTTGATTTTTTGAATACTGACATTAAATTGAGTTGTGTTGGTTTGATTTTACTTATATTTGAGTCTAAAAAAATATAGACACTCTTTTGCTTATAATTGAATCTGGAGGAAGTACATTCTAATTTTTAAAAGATATACATGATATGTATCGTCGGGAGCAAATGCGAAAACTGATCCTTCGAGGTATTAGACGGCATTAAAGGATAAATCGCTTCCAACCAAATTTTTACCATACGTAAGAGTCGGGGATCGAACCCCTAACTACTTGCTTAAAGGATCAAATCAGTTATCATTCGAACTAACCACATGTTAGTATGCAATAATGTATTATTAGTAACAATATTTTATTAAAATTATTAATCAGGGACAAATTCAAAGAGCATCAGAGGGACGAGTTAAATATATATTAAAAAAAATACATATATATCCCGTTGTTAGTTTAGTTAGATGGAACTTAATTAGACATTTAATGCACTTAGTTAGATGGTTATTCTAGTTAGTTAATTTAGGTAATTAGCTAGATAGTTAATGTGATTTTATTATGTAGTAGTCTATTCACGAAGTTCCATTAATATGGAATTTAATTCATCTAGATGGTCTTTCAGAGGGGTACCTTCTTTCATTCGAAGTCCAAACAGCCGCCTTTTCAAAGGCTTGTTGCGAGATTGACTTTGTCATGTACAAACTTCTCCAATTTCAGTCATAAGCCTGCGGCAGTTGTTTCTTCAGCAACTTCATATAGAACCTCATCAAAGAGAGAAAGCACGATCAATGAATGAACTTTCTCTTCTTGCAGAGCAAGATCTTCTTTGTTGATCTTTGAGGTTGATCCAGAAAGAGGTGCCCAAGCTTGCTGTTGTTTCAGCAGTGCTCTCATCTTTATCCGCCAGAGACTGGAACTTTGCTTCGAACTATATTTTTCAACCTTGATCGTGTTAGACATCTTCTTGATGGATTCTTGTTGATTCTAACCAGTCGATCTTTTGCACTATGTTGCTCCCAGGACCTTTTGGGAGCTCTGATGCTAGTTTGTTACAAAACTGAACTAAACTAAGCTTGCTTGATAAGCACGGAAGCGTGTTTTTGGATTGCAGAAAAACTAATCAGTAAAGGTGCAGTCTGATAATATATGAACACCAAGGAATTAACGTGGGTGGTTCACCAAGACTTGGCTACATCCACCCACGGGCAACAACAACGAAAAATTCCACTATGAACAAGAGGGTTACAGTATGTACACAGTTGAGATCACCCTCTAGAGAATTACAAAGTTATTCTCTCACACTCTTTCTAATGATCTCTTTTTCTAGATTTTCAGAACTCTAACTCTCACTCACAGCTAGTCAAGCTTCCTTTCTATTTATAGGAGTACTCAACTAAGAGAGAAAGCATAACCGAATAACAGACTACAGTTAGTAACTAATTTTCTGTTACAATTAGAACCTTCTTGTACAATGATACGGTTTCTAGGCAAGTATACCTAGTCGCACAAGTAATACGGTGGTGAGACCGGATATCGTTCTCAGGGATCGTGGACAAGTACCACTTCGCAAATTGGACTACTATCTAGACGATCGTTTGGATGGAAGGGAGCTCAATACTAAGTACTAAGCCCAGCAAAAGTAAATAAAACAAAACAGACAAGAATAAAATGTTTTTGGTCTTTTAGGTATTTTAACAAACACTTAGAATGCAAACAAAGATGAGGTTAACAAATGGATGAAATTACCAGGGTTAGACTACACTAATCCTCCCTTGATTGCAATGAAATGGTTAATAACACAATTCCTAATTCATTTATGACAATCAAATCTTCTGAAATACTCAAACCCTAATGTCTTAGGTGGAATGAGCCTAAAACCCCAAATTAAACCCTAATGTCTTAGGTGGATTGACATGAGATTTTGCATGAAGAGTCAAGATTTAAAAGATTGCAAGCACCCCAAGACCTGTGTCTAGGTTCATGAACTACTTGGCATTTGATTCATGAGCATGCCTTAACATCAATCTTTCAATTGTCTATCAAAGCAACAAATCATTCCAAGGATGATCAAACCTAGGAAAGCATTAAGCATGGAATTAAATACTCATAAAGAAATAGGAAATTGTATTACAATCAAATCATGAGACAACCAAGTTCATAAAAGTCATCATCTAACCCCAACAACAAGGGGTTTAGCTACACATGGTAAAAAAAACTACAAAAGAGAAAAAGAGAAGGGATGAAGAGAACTCCATGAAGAATCCACCAATCTTCTCCTCCAAAAGCAGGAAAAACTGTCACTTTTAGGGTTCCAGCCGTCTAGGGTATTTTTCTGTTTCAGAGAGTCCTCCTTTTGTTCTGCCCAGATGCCTATCTATAGATCAGGCGCGCGTCACGGCCGTGATGGCCATCACGGCCAGGCTGTGACAGGTTCTGCCCTGGGCGCCTCTTCACTTTTTGATTCATCACGGTCGTGATGCTCATCACGGCTAGGCCGTGATCACTTCTGCCTTCACCAATTGGTCTGTCACGGCCGTGATGTACATCACGGCTAGACCGTGACAGATTCTGCCTATAAGGGGTCTGACTCAATTAACAGGTCACGGCCGTGATGCTCATCACGGCTAGGCCGTGACCAATTCTGACTATTACCTTTAGCTCTGCTTGATCATGGCCGTGATGGTCATCACGACCAGGCCGTGATGGGTTCTGCTTGGCTCATTATCTTCAATTTTCAAGCTCTATCTCCATTCAAGCTCCATCAAGGCTAATTCTGAGCATTTAATCATTAATCCTGCAAAACAACACCACAACACCGCCTTATCCGTTCCAAGATAAAAACTAACTAAAAATCAAATTAAATATGCCTAAACTAAATGAAAATGCATGCAAAATGTACATGAAATATGAGGTGAAATCACACTCATCAAATCACCCCAAGCTTAAGACTTTGCTTGTCCTCAAGCAATTAGTAAGACCAGAAGATATGAATAAACATAGCATGGATAGTGAACCAAGAACCCGAGTAACTAATCCAAGTAACAGGCATTTTCAAATAATTCAGCAAGAGACGATCAATTTCAAGTCCAATTAGACGCTTAGGTTCCCTAGACTCATATTCTCACTGACTCGGGCACTCTTTCTCACCTCACTCAAGTGTTTAGGGATATGTAACAATTCGCTCAAATTCCTCAAGGAATGAATTCTACCATAAGCTTGACTATCAACCAAATCTCTACTTTATTAATGAAAACAATTAAGAATCAAGAGGTCTTTTGCTTTGGTTGTAACAGGGCCATGGGATCAGTTGTTAGGTGGGGAAATCAAGAAACGGAAATTTCAAAAGGCTACACAAAATATCAGACAATGCAAAGCATGACACCTTCTAAAATACCTTTTTGGGTTTTGATTCGTTTTTCCACCTTTCTTTCTTTCTTTTCAATTTATTTCTCATTTCCTTTTGTCATCCCCTTCTCTATATTCTCTTTTTATCCCTTTTTTTTTTTTATAAATTTGGAGAAGGGGAGATTTTCAATTCAAGAGAAATATTTTATGACTTTCTCATCCCAAACTTTTTCAACTACCTTTCTACCCTTTTTGTAATACTTTAAAAGGTGTCATACCAAGCGTATTCATCAAAATATTTCAAGGTACCAAGAAAAGTATTGAATTCTTTCATGCTCAAAGTTGGGCAACTAGGGGTAGCATTTGGTCAATCAAAGCTCAAGAGACCGAAAAAATACATAGTGCCTCAATCATTTTCAAAAATGTTTTCAAAAATATTTAAGCTTCAAAATGGTTTCAAGTCAAGTTCTAGAGAAATACAATCCAAGAGGAATAACACTCTATCACAAAGAATGGGGTAGATTTAGTGAGTACCCCTTTTTGGCTCAAAATCTCACATTTTAGCAGTTCAAAAATCAGTGAGAAACACAAAGCTATGGATCCACATACTAATTATCAACTATCAATGATCATCTCAAGAATTTTTTATCTGTAGCCTAGTCACAAGAATAAAAAAAAATGGGTTCAAAAGTTCACTATCTCAAGTTAGTTGGCACTCAGTTCTCACAATTGGATGCCTAATCTTAGCAAGGGGCAATCGAATCATGTGACCATGCAAACTTATGCCTATATGAATGCAACATGACAAATGCAAAAATTCAAAAAATTTCAAAAATTTGTAAAAATACCCCTACCCCAAGCTTAAAAACTTACATTGTCCCCAATGTAAATAATCAAGTTGGAGAGAGGAGAAAAATGGAACAACTCACCGAGGTGGTAGCGGGTGTTGGCTCACAAGCCTAGGCAAGGGATGCTGGAAATTGTGTCACGGCCGTGATGCTTATCACTGGCAGGTCGTGATCAATTCTGGTTCATAGGAATGGTCTGTCACGGTCGTGACCTCCATCACGGCAAGGCCGTGATGCTCTCTGATCTTCAGGGTTTTCTCATCACGCCCGTGATGGGTATCACGGCTGGACCGTGATCCTTTATGATCTTCTCATTAAGCTCATCATGGTCGTGACCAGTGTCACGGTCTGGGCGTGATGGTTGCTGACTTTGTTTCTCCATGTCCTTTTGCTCTTCCTTCCTTATAAGCTTGAAAGCACTTAACAAATCTATTAATTTATGATTTTGGTCCTCTTGATCTTCTCAAATTATTCAAGAGGTAAAATCAAAAACAAAAAGAAAAGGAAAAGGAAACTTGGGTTGCCTCCCAATAAGCGCTTCTTTAACGTCACTAGCTTGACGGGATACAGTCCTCTATGGGGGTGTTGTAAGAGGGATGGAGACTGTTTGACGATCAAAGTCTCCTCCAAGGTAGTGCTTGAGCCTTTGCCCATTAACAGTGAAAGTATCTCCGGACGATGGATCTTCCAATTCAACCACACCAAATGGAGAAACTGCCTTGACATAGAATGGACCCGACCACTTTGATCTCAACTTGCCCGGAAATAGCTTGAGACGTGAGTTAAAGAGCAAAAAAATGCTTGGGAAGAATGTACTTATCATGCCAGAATTTTGTTCTTTCCTTATAGATTCTTGCACTCTCATATGCCAAGAGTCGAAATTCATCCAACTCATTCAATTGCAGCAGTCTCTTGTCCATAGCCAGCTTTGTATCAAAGTTCAAGGCTTTCACTACCTAAAAAGCACGATGTTGGAGCTCTACCGGAAGGTGACATGATTTCTCAAACACTAATTGGTAGGGTGACATATCAATTGGTGTTTTATATGCAGTCCGATAGGCCCAAAGTGCATCATCCAGTTTCTTTGCCCAGTCTTTTCTTGCATTATTCACTGTTTTCTCCAAGATTCTCTTTAATTCCCGATTAGACAACTCCACTTTCCCACTGGTTTGCGGGTGGTATGGTGTGGCAACTTTATGATGACCCCGAACTTGGCAAGCACCGCATTGAACTCTTTGTTGCAAAAGTGAGTACCCCCATCACTAATAATACCTCTAGGGGTTCCAAATCGGGTAAAGATGTTCTTCCTCACAAAATTAACCACCGCTTTTGCATCATCTTTCATAGTTGGGACAGCTTCTACCCATTTGCTCACATAGTCAACCGCAACCAGAATATACTTGTTATTGTAGGATGATGGGAAAGGACCCATGAAGTCGATCCCCCACACATCAAAGAGCTCCACCTCTAAAATACCCTTCAAGGGCATCTCATTTCTCTTGGATATGCTTCCGGTTCTTTGACACTTGTCACACTTCATCACCCAAGCTCTAGAGTCCTTAAAGATGGTAGGCCAGAATAAACCACTCTGCAAGGTTTTCATGGCTGTTCTCTCACCACCAAAGTGTCCTCCATAAGGTGAGTTGTGGTAGTGAGTCAAAACCCCATTAACCTCTTCTTCCGAAATACATCTTCTCAGAATTCCATCCGAACCTCTTTTGAAAACGTAAGGTTCATCCCATACATAGTATTTAGCATCATGGATGAGCTTCTTCCTTTGTTGTGCATTGAAGTCCTTCGGAATTTTGTTTGCGGCCTTATAATTTGTAATGTCCGCAAACCAAGGTGCCACTTGCACCATAAATAACCTTTCATCCGGGAATTCTTCTTGAATTGGCAACTCATATTTTGCTTGAACATCTGCTTGTGGAAGCCTATACAAATGGTCGGCTACCACATTCTCCACTCCTTTCTTGTCCTTTATATCTAAATCAAATTCTTGGAGCAGTAGTACCCACCTAATGAGCCTTGGCTTGGCATCCTGTTTAGTCATGAGA
The DNA here is from genome assembly GCA_030762895.1 of Sophora flavescens. Lineage (NCBI taxonomy): Eukaryota > Viridiplantae > Streptophyta > Magnoliopsida > Fabales > Fabaceae > Sophora > Sophora flavescens. The sequence continues at coordinate 296,215,198 of CM061062.1, forward strand.
TACTTCAAAGCAGAATGATCAGTGTAGACAGTAGTTTTAGAGCCAATCAAGTAAGATCTAAACTTATCAAATGCAACAACCACAAAGAAGCAATTCTTTTTCAATCGTGGTATAGTTCAATTGGGCATCATTCAGCACACGACTAGCATAGTAAATAACATGCAGTATTTTATTTTTCCTTTGATCCAAAATGGCTCCCACTGCATAGTCGCTTGCATCACACATTAACTCAAATGGTAAACTCCAATCTGGAGGTGCAATGACCGGTGCGGTGGTGAGTTTTTCTTTTAAAAGTTGGAAAGCATGCATGTAATCATCATCAAACACAAAAGGAGTATCAACTACCAAAAGTTTGCACAAGGGTTTCACAATCTTTGAAAAGTCTTTTATAAATCTCCTATAGAAACCCGCATGCCCTAAGAAACTTCTAATACCTTTTACATTGATGGGAGGGGGAAGTTTTTCGATTACTTCAATTTTTGCCTTATCAACTTCTATCCCCCATGATGAAATCTTATGACCAAGAACTATACCTTCCCTAACCATGAAATGACATTTTTTCCCAATTTAAAACAAGGTTAGTTTCTTGACATCTTTTCAAAACACGTGCAAGATTTTTCAGACAATCATCAAAAGAATTACCAAACACAGAAAAATCATCCATAAATACCTCAATGAATTTTTCAGTCATATTAGAAAATATGGAAAGCATGCACCTTTGAAAAGTGGCGGGTGCATTACACAACCCGAATGGCATCCTCCGGTATGCATAGACGCCATAGGGACAAGTGAAAGCGGTCTTCTCTTGGTCCTTTGGGTCCACCACAATCTGGTTATACCCTGAGTATCCATCAAGGAAGCAATAAAAGGCATGGCCTGCCAATCTCTCTAACATCTGATCAATGAAGGGCAAGGGAAAATGATCCTTTCTTGTAGCCTCATTCAGTCTTCTATAATCAATACACACCCTCCATCCGGAAACGGTCCTTGAAGGAATGAGTTCATTTTTATCATTTGCAACCACCGTCATCCCCCTCTTTTTAGGAACAACTTGGACCGGACTCACCCATGGACTATCAGAGATTGGATAGATTATACCCGCATCCAAAAGCTTCACAACCTCCTTCCTCACAACTTCTTTCATGTTTGGGTTGAGTCTTCTTTGGGGTTGTCTGACCGGCTTGAAGTTTTCCTCCAAAAGGATTTTGTGCATACAAAATGAGGGACTTATCCCTTTCAAGTCGGACATAGACCACCCAATTGCGGATTTGTGCTCCCTAAGCAATCTCAACAACTTCTCTTCCTCTAAGGAGTTCAATCCGCTACTAATGATCACCGGGAATGAAGAATTCACTCCAAGGAAAGCATAACGGAGATGGGATGGGAGTTCCTTCAACTCTAGCTTAGGTGTCTCACCCTTGTCTTCAATCCGCACATCCTCCACAACTTTGTCTTCATCATCATTCAGAACTAGACAAGCCTCAAGGGATTTAACCATGAACTCAACTTCTTCCTCACATATCTCTTCTTCTATATTCTCAACCATAAGAGCCGCTTCCAATGAATCTTCAAAAGTTTGCTGCACACTCTTGTCAGTCAATGATTCAACAAGGTCCACACTCATACATGTATCTTTGTCACTTGGATGCCCCATTGCTTCAAAAACATTGAAGGTGACTTTTTCATCTTGGACTCTAAGCACCAACTTCCCTTGATTTACATCGATCAAAGCCTTACCCGTGGCTAGGAATGACCTTCCAAGAATCAATGGAGTCTCACTATCTTCCGCTATATCCAACACCACAAAGTCTACCGGGAAGATGAACTTGTCCACTTTTACCAATAAATCCTCCATTACACCATAAGGATAAGTAATGGAACGATCCGCCAATTGGAGAGAAATCCCTACTGGCTTGACTTCACCAATTCCCAACTTCTTGAAAATGGAGAGAGGCATAAGGTTGATACTTTCACCAAGATCACACAAGGCTCTTCCAATATTCAAATGACCAATAGTATATGGGATAGTAAAGCTGCCCGGATCCTTCATCTTCACCGATAACTTCCTTTGGAGTATGGCACCACATTCTTCCGTGAGCATGACCGTCTCCTCTTTCCACTTCCTCTTGTTAGTAAGAATCTCCTTCATAAACTTGGCATAGGAAGGCATTTGTTGAAGAGCTTCGGCAAAAGGGATGTTAATTTGCAACTTTTTGAACACATCCAAGAACTTAGAGAATTGTTGATCCTTTACTTCCTTCTTCAACCTTTGAGGATATGGTATCTTGAAATACGGTGGCAACTCCTTAGGATTGTCAACTTCTTCAAGAATTTGCCTTTTAGTCTTCTTTCTTGTAAACACTTCATCAACCAGTTTTTCTCTCCTTGGTTCTTCAACTTCAACAACAATGGGACGTCTCTGGTTCTTCATTGGTTACATCTTCAATGATCACCTCATCAACTCCCTCACCAATTCTCTTTTCTTACCTCTCTTTTTCATGTGGAACTAACACTTTCCCACTTCTTGTAGTAATTGCCTTTCAATCCTCCCTTGGATTCTTCTCGGTATCTCCCGATAATTGTCCTTGAGGTCTCTCCGTCATTTGCTTTGCCAATTGGCCTATTTGGTGTTCTAGATTCTTGATGGAGGCATTTTGATTCGTTATATTATCTTGAGTTGCTTGCATGAATTGGGTTAGAATATTTTCCAAATTGATTGAATTCTCTTGAGGAGGCTTTACTTGAGAACTTGAGCCTTGCCCTTGTCTCCAACCAAAGTTAGGATGGCTAGGCCACCCCGGATTGTAGGTGTTAAAGAAAGGATCATACTTAGGCCATTGGTTTCCCATGTAATTAACTTCTTCTTGCCAAGAACCTCCAACCACATTAATTTCACAATTACCGTTGGCATGGTTACCTCCACAGAAGTCACACACAGAGGCAGCTTGAACTTGGACCGCTTGTAATTGAGAATTTTGTAGTTGAATGGACCCCAATTGCTTGGTAAGAATGGCCATTTGCGCCTTAAAAGAACCAATTTCATCAAGCTCCAAAACACCTCTCTTGACCAATGATCGAGAACTAGGCATTTGATAATCATTATTAGCCATAGTTTCAATCAAGGCCTTCGCTTCATCGGGTGTCTTTTGACTCAATGTTCCACTTGCAACCGCTTCAATCATGCTTTGAGAATTTCGGTTGAGACCATTGACAAAGGTTGCAACTTGCTTCCATGTTTCTAACTCATGATTTGGACAAGCAGTAAGCAAATATTTGAACCTCTTCCATGCTTCATAAAGTGATTCACCATCCCTTTGTGCAAAAGCATTGATCTCTGATCGCAACTTGATCATTCTTGATGGAGGGAAGAAACGAGATAAGAACTTGCTCACCAAATCATTCCAAGTAATAATGCTCCCATGAGGATGGGATTGAAGCCATGACTTAGCTCTATCCCTCAAAGAGAAAGGGAAAAGCCTTAAACGAATAGCCTCATCGGAAGCTCCATTCAGCTTGATAATATCACACAACTCAATAAATGTGCCAATGTGAGAATGAGGATCTTCACTCTCTAAACCTCCAAATTGATTTTGCTGCACAAGATTGAGAAGTGATGCCTTGATCTCAAAGTTGTTACAAGCCACTGCAGGTCTAACAATTGGAGTTCCACATCTATCGACCTTGGGGGAAGTATAGTCCCCCATTGTCCTCCTTGGTGCATTGTCTTCAGCCATGGTGACAATTGATACTTCAACTTACGATTCTTGCACACTTGGTAACTCAACTTGTGGTTCTTGCACTGTAGAAGATGCCCCTCCTCTGTTCTGTCTTGCTTTGGCTTCCTTTCTATTCTTTCTACAAAGCTTCTCGATCTCAGGGTCGAATTGAAGTTCACCTGGATCAATTGTACCTCGCATACAAGGAAACAAACAGAGCAGAACAGCAGCAAATATAGCAAGTACAAGTCAAGTTTCAAGTGGACAATTCTGCAACTACCAGAAAAAAAAAAAAGAAAACAGCAGTAAGAAAACAGAAAAATTGCCTAAATTAGGAGTCCCCTTTGGTACTCGTGATATTGGCACACCGATCCCCGGCAACGGCGCCAAAAACTTGATACGGTTTCTAGGCAAGTATACCTAGTCGCACGAGTAATACGGTGGTGAGACCGGATATCGTTCTCAGGGATCGTGGACAAGTACCACTTCACAAATTGGACTACTATCTAGACGATCGTTTGGATGGAAGGGAGCTCAATACTAAGTACTAAGCCCAACAAAAGTAAATAAAACAAAACAGACAAGAATAAAATGTTTTTGGTCTTTTAGGTATTTTAACAAACACTTAGAATGCAAACAGAGATGAGGTTAACAAATGGATGAAATTGCCATGGTTAGACTACACTAATCCTCCATTGATTGCAATGAAATGGTTAATAACACAATTCCTAATTCATTTATGACAATCAAATCTTCTGAAATACTCAAACCCTAATGTCTTAGGTGGAATGAGCCTAAAACCCCAAATTAAACCCTAATGTCTTAGGTGGATTGACATGAGATTTTGCATGAAGAGTCAAGATTTAAAAGATTGCAAGCACCCCAAGACCTATGTCTAGGTTCATGAACTACTTGGCATTTGATTCATGAGCATGCCTTAACATCAATCTTTCAATTGTCTATCAAAGCAACAAATCATTCCAAGGATGATCAAACCTAGGAAAGCATTAAGAATGGAATCAAATACTCATAAAGAAATAGGAAATTGTATTACAATCAAATCATGAGACAACCAAGTTCATAAAAGTCATCATCTAACCCCAACAACAAGGGGTTTAGCTACACATGGTAAAAGAAACTACAAAAGAGAAAAAGAGAAGGGATGAAGAGAACTCCATGAAGAATCCACCAATCTTCTCCTCCAAAAGCAGGAAAAACTGTCACTTTTAGGGTTCCAGCCGTCTAGGGTATTTTTATGTTTCAGAGAGTCCTCCTTTTGTTCTGCCTAGATGCCTATTTATAGATCAGGCGCGTGTCACGGCCGTGATGGCCATCATGGCCAGGCCGTGACAGGTTCTGCCCTGGGCGCCTCTTCACTTTTTGATTCATCATGGTCGTGATGCTCATCACGGCTAGGCCGTGATCACTTCTGCCTTCACCAATTGGTCTGTCACGGCCGTGATGTACATCACGGCTAGGCCGTGACAGATTCTGCCTAGAAGTGGTCTAGCTCAATTAACAGTTCACGACCGTGATGCTCATCACGGCTAGGCCGTGACCGATTCTGACTATTGCCTTTAGCTCTGCTTGATCATGGCCGTGATGGTCATCACGGCCAGGCCGTGATGGGTTCTGCTTGGCTCATTATCCTCACTTTTCAAGCTCTATCTCCATCCAAGCTCCATCAAGGCTAATTCTGAGCATTTAATCATTAATCATTCAAAACAACACCACAACACCGCCTTATCCGTTCCAAGATAAAAACTAACTAAATATCAAATTAAATATGCCTAAACTAAATGAAAATGCATGCAAAATGTACATGAAATATTAGGTGAAATCACACTCATCATACAACAAACTGCTACTTGATCATTTAGCTCAAGCATAACCGAATAAAGGATTCAAGCCATCTTCACAGTTTAATAGCCCAGATTTGTTTCTCCCGCTCTCACATTAATACACTCATCTCACTTAAGTTAGCGATCAATTAGTGAATTGACACATTCATCTATGCATTGACAAATCCAACAATGGATCCTTAAAGCTTGTGCTACATGCATCCTAATGAGAATCCAAGCGTGACACTTATTTATGCTCCTTTAATTGGGAAAAAACTATCATTCTTGGCTGCAAGTAATGATCATGGCCCTCAAACCGAAGAACAAGTTGTAGTTCATCGATGGAACGTCTCTTCTTGTGACATCCCTGGCTGCTCTATGGATTGACAACTGTCCCCACAGACCAACACGGGTCTTTTCAGCGTGCTTTGTCCTCACTCACACGCTTCCTAGGAAAACTTCCCAGGAGGTCACCCATCCCATAATCGCTCCAAGTCAAGATCGCTTAACTGTGGAGTTCTTAAGTGATGGGCTACCGAAAAGAAGATGCATCTTATTGGTATAGGTAGTACCAATCAATTCATATAAGCCTTCCTCAACTGTATAGTCTTATACCTACACAGTCTCAGGATCCCTCTCATTCAGGTGTGTAATCGGTTCATTCATGTGTCCCTCCGCCTAGAAGCCTGCCAGGAGCCGATCCTTGTTCGTGCCTTCTTGCACCGGCGATCACTCCCCTCCCTCGTCGGCACCCGGGTATTACATGCCCACCAGCTTCCGCTTGGTTCGTCCCTGAACCACACCGTAATAGGAGAGGTGCCGCTCTGATACCATTTGTAACATCCCTGACTGCTCTATGGATTGACAACTGTCCCCACATACCAACACGGGTCTTTTCAGCGTGCTTTGTCCTCACTCATACGCTTCCTGGGAAAACTTCCCAGGAGGTCACCCATCCCATAATCGCTCCAAGTCAAGCTCGCTCAACTGTGGAGTTCTTAAGTGATGGGCCACCGAAAAGAAGATGCATCTTATTGTTATAGGTAGTACCAATCAATTCATATAGGCCTTCCTCAACTGTATAGTCCCATACCTACACATTTTCAGGATCCCTCTCATTCGGGTGTGTAATCGGTTCATTCATGTGTCCCTCCGCCTAGAAGCCTGCCAGGAGCCGCTCCTTGTCCGTGCCTTCTTGCACCGGCGATCACTCCCCTCTAGGACGCCAGAAGAACATGGAGAACACTTAAGGTTGGTGTTGCAGATCTTGAGGGACGAGCGTCTTTATGCCAAACCAGAGAAGTGTGAGTTTTGGCTAGACGAGGTAAAGTTTTTAGGACACACAATCTCAAAGGATGATGTAGCGGTTGATTCCTCTAAAGTCAGTGCGGTGTTGGGATGGGAACAACCTAAGACAGTAACCGAAAGGAGAAGTTTCTTAGGCTTAGCTGGTTACTATAAGAAGTTCATAGAGGGGTTCTCTAGATTAGCCCTACCTTTGACCCAGTTGATTAGGAAAGGGAAACCTTTTGTGTGGGACCAGGAGTGTGAGGACGGGTTCCAAGAGCTTAAGAGGAGATTAGTGTCATCACCAATCTTAACTATACCGGATCCCTTAGTGAGTTTTGTGGTATACTGCGACGCATCTAAGAATGGCTTGGGATGTGTCTTGATGCAGGAGGGCAAGGTGGTAGCATATGCCTCTAGGCAGCTTAGGCCACATGAGGGGAATTACCCTACCCATGACCTAGAGCTAGCAGCTGTGGTTTTTGCCCTTAAGATTTGGAGGCATTACCTTTATGGGGCAAAGTTTGAAGTTTTTAGTGACCATAAAAGCCTAAAGTATCTGTTCGACCAGAAGGAGCTGAACATAAGACAACGATGGTGGATGGAGTTCCTTAAGGACTATGACTTCAAGTTGAAGTACCATCCGGGGAAAGCCAATGTGGTGGCGGATGCTTTGAGTGGGAAGTCCCTACACATGTCAAGCTTGATGGTGCAAGAGCTGAACCGCATGGAAGGGTTTAGGGACATGAATCTGGAGGTGTTGGATGTGTCCTTAAATGTCTTAAGGTTGGAGTTGAATAGGTTGGAAATTAATAGTGACCTTAGAGATGAGGTTAGGCGGGAACAACTTTTAGACCAGGAGTTGCAGTCTCGGTTGGGGCAAGAGGGTTATGAGTTGTCTGTTGATGGGCTAGTGAAGTTTAAGAATAGGACCGTTGTTCGTAAGGAGGGGAGCCTTAGAGAGAAGATATTAGAGGAAGCTCATAAGGGAAAGTTTACCATACATCCTGGGATAACTAAGATGTACCAAGACCTTAAGAGGATGTATTGGTGGCCGGGAATGAAAAAGGATGTGGCTAGCTTCGTAGCTAGGTGTCTAGTGTGCCAAAGGGTTAAGATAGAACATCAGAAGCCTTCGGGGTTGTTGCAGTCCTTGGAGATTCCAGAATGGAAGTGGGAGAGAATTTCTATGGACTTTGTGATGGGGTTACCTAAGACGTGTTTGGGCTTAGACACCATTTGGGTGATAGTGGATAGGTTGACCAAGTCTGCCCACTTATTGCCAATTAAGGCAACCTATAGCTTAGACAAGTTGGCATACCTCTATATCAAGGAAATAGTCAAGCTTCATGGGATACCCACATCTATAGTGTCGGATAGAGACCCGAGGTTTACCTCTAGATTTTGGAGAGCTTTTCAGCAAGCCTTTGGAACTAAGTTGAACCTTAGCACAGCCTATCATCCCCAAACGGATGGTCAGTCAGAGCGGACCATTCAGACCCTTGAGGACATGCTTAGAGCGTGTGTCTTGGATGAAGGAGGGAGTTGGGATAGATTCCTACCTCTCATCGAGTTTGCGTATAACAATAGTTATCACGCTAGTATAGGCATGGCACCCTCTGAGGCCCTATATGGGAGGAAGTGTAGGTCCCCTTTATGTTGGTGTGAGGTAGGTGAGAAAACTTTGATAGGACCTGAATTGGTCCAGGAAACCTCCGAGAGAATAAAAATGATTAGGGAGAGGATGCGCACGGCGCAAAGTAGACAAAAGAGCTATGCCGACAATAGGAGAAAGCCTTTAGAATTCCAGGAAAGTGAGCATGTATTTTTGAGAGTCACTCATAAGACGAGGGTAGAGAGGTCGATGATTGACTGCAAGCTAAATCCTCGTTTTATGGGACCTTTCCAAATCCTTAAAAGAGTCGGGCCTGTTGCTTATCAATTGGCTCTTCCGCCACAGTTGGCAAACTTTCATGATGTTTTCCATGTGTCGCAACTCAAAATATGTGCCTGATGAATCTCATGTGATAGCTCTTGAGTCTGTACAATTGAAAGATAATTTGATCTATAATCCCAGGCCTAGTCAAATCTTGGACAAAAGCACTAAGACTCTGAGGAACAAGACAATTCCACTGGTAAAAGTGTTATGGGAAGGATTGACTCCTGAGGAAGCCACTTGGGAGATGGAGGAGGACATAGTTCGTCAATACCCAGATTTTATTATCTAAGGTATGGTAACCATTTAGTTTCAAATATGTCATATGTTAAAATAAGTGCGTGAGTATGAGGTGAATTTCGGGGACGAAATTCCTTAAGGAGGGGAGAAAATGTAACATCATAAAATTCTAACACAATAAATTTGAAAAATAAATAAATAAATAATTATAATAATATTAATATTAATATTAAGTTATTAAAAAGTGTAGTACAAATAAAATATAAATGGGAGATTTAGTGTAAAGAAGTGATGGTATAAGGATTTATTGAAATTTATTAACTATTATAAAGAATGCAAAATTATATATATATATATATATATATATATATATATATATATATATGAAAAAAAAAAGAAGGATACTTGGGCGTTAAGCCCAAGCAGCCATGCTTTTGGCAAAAAAAAAGGGGGGGAGGAATCATAAAACCTAAGAATACTATACGCTAGTACTGTGCCTAATGCACTATATAAATATGAATTCGATCACTGCGCCTGGGAGAGGAGCGCCGCACAGTATAGCGAGAGAAAGATATTTCCTTTCTTTGGCAGTACAACTTTTACAATACGCAGATCCAAGAACGTCAGTGAAGGGACGAATAATTTTTAGGGAAGCGCAAATTCTTATCATAAATAATTTTTAGAGCACATTGGAGGTCTTCGAGAGATGAGCAACAGTACCTTTTAATAATCATTTCCATGGTACATGTGTTTGTTGTGTTAAGCGATTTACCTATGATTTTGAGAGATTTTAATTGAATGATGCATGTTATTAATAAACTAATTTTTTTTAGGGGTTTTGAATTAAAAAAAAAAGATTATTAAATTGGGTATTTATTCTTGTTACTGGTAGCATGAAATACATTATTGGTATTTGTATTAGTTGAATGACGTGCTTATTGGTGTATGCTGCCATGTGAGTATATTTGACACGCATGATAAGATCAAATATTTAATTTTTGGTAAATGAATTGTTACACGTATGAGACATGAAATTGTGCCTTATGATGAATTGTATGATGTTTGCCGCAATACCACCTATGATAAGGGTATCGAAGAGAAATACCGCCTTAAGGGGGTATCGAAAGTAACATTGTCATGTGGTTGGGATGTCGAAGATGAGTAATACTACCTAAAAAGGAGTACCGAAAGTAACACCGCCACAGGTTGGGGTGTCGAAAAAGGAGAAATACCACCATGTGCAAATGGGAGGTATCGAAATGGAAATGTCCCCGACAGGAGGCTGACATCGAAACACTCATCGTAAGTAGGGGTGGGCAATGGGACGCCATTGTCGTATGATGTGTGAATATATGGCATGCCGGCAAGAGGCCAATTTAATTAGGAGGTCTTCGGACCGCTTGGATTAAACTAGAATTTATCTGGTATATGGAATGTGATGTGTTGAGATGAGATTATTATTGATATTAAAAGTATTTTCTTTTATATACATTATTTTGGAAAATTAGCGGGTGCCATGGACAGTTTTTCCGGTTACCGCGCCGGCTGTGAACAATGCTATTTTCGAAAATATTTTTTTAAAACTGTATTATTGATTACTGAGATTTTATATCTCATTATAAGTACTTTTTTCAGAGCACGAGGAGGACGTCATTGAAACTGAAGAGGCGTGAAGACTTACTGGATTCCATTAGTTATTCTTTCTAGTTTGGTTAGTATTTTCTTAAATAAGGAGTCGTATGTGGCTAGACACATTTATTTATTTATCGTTGGGTTTGTTAGTAGACGCCCAGTATTGAGGCTTGTGGTTTTCATTTATATTTATATTCATTACATGGATGTTCTTTTTATTATTTTATTTAATATGAGGTATTTTCCTACTTAGTTATTTGAGAAAAATTTTATGATTTGTGTTTTCTTTTAATTAAATGTTTTAAAGGATTTTTATTGAAATTAATTTGGATTACTAATATAACGAAGGGCGTTACACTTTCCAAACCTCATTCCAAACCTCAAAGACTGTGTGATGATTATGGATCCTTTCCTAACACATAACATTCTTCGCATGGAGATGGTTATGGAGGTTTGGAATGACCTTCGGGAAAGATGCTATATATCAATGTGATATCTTTTGCATTTTTAAGCTAGAGGAAGAATTTTATAGTTTTAGACAAGGCGATTCATTGATTACTACCTATTTTACACACTTAAGAGCCTTTGGCGATAATCAAATGATTTCAAAACAATTCCATCATGTAATTGTCAGATTCCATGCATGTGTGTGGCCTTATTCCCACTATGAAGGTATAAAGAGAAAATGATTATGTGAATAGATTTTTGAAAGCATGCCGCAAATTATGCTCATGGAGTCACTACCTAGCATAAACAAGGTCCAAGCCACATGTGCAACTCAATGGCTTTGTCTCCCTTCTTCAAGACCTTTAGATTAGATTCTCAATCCTACTCGAGTTGTTCTATAGTGTGATAATCAATATGCATCCTTATAGCATCCAACCCCTATTCCACGAGCATACTAAACATATTGAATTGGAGGGTGTGGCTATGGTGCACCACCCACATTTTACACCATCCACTACATCACTCATGTGATAAATTTTGAGCCAATCAAATTACCATATAGGTTTGTCAAAATTTCAAACTTTCTAGTTGTATTATACTGTAGTCAAACTATATGAATACAATATATTGTAGTATAGTATATGTACTCTTTGTATTTACAAATTTAACCCATATTAAAATAATATATTTTGATTAAAAAAACTGATTATATTGCAAAATATTATTGACAACGAATATTATTTTAATTCATATTAAAATATTATATTTTAATATAATCAGTTTTTTTAATTAAAAAACATTATTTTAATATGGATTAAATTTACGAATACAAAAAGTACATATACTATACTAAAATATATTGTATTCATATATTTGACTACAGTATAAATACAACTATAAAATTTGAAATTTTGACCAAACTCATGTGGCAATTTGATTGGTCCAAAATTTATCACATATGAATGGTGTAGTGGGTTGTGCAAAATATGGGTGGTACATCTTAGCCGTACCCTGAATTGGATCACTACATTGTCCGAGACAATATTCAATTTGGCATGCTCCATTTGTTTCCCATCTTAATCACTGCCAAGTTGTTGATATGTATGTTTACCAAGCCATTAATGGCACCTGGCCCCTTCATCCATCTGCACTCCAAGTTAGGAATTCTTGATGTACACATTCCAACTTGAGGATGTAACTAGAATCCAATTGTTAGTTAATTAATGTAGTTAATTAGAAGTTAGTTAAACAGTTGATGCCATAGACAGCTAAGGCATCCTCCTGCTGAAAATTTCTTCAAACTGAATGTGATGTATAAGATGTTGCCTGTATAGTTAGTTGTTATATTAATTTTTTTCTCCGCGTTACTTCTCCAATTTTTGTTATACTAATTCCAAAACTGAGCAGCCCAACTCGGGGAGATAATCGGTCAACCATTGTGCTGTTTTGGGCATATGCCATCCACTACTTTCGCTCGATTCGGAAAAAGGTGAAAGTTAGCTCATCAGTAAAGTTCTTTGCAGGTGAACCAACCAGTTCAAATGAGCAAAAAGTTCAAGTGAACTAACCAGTTCAAATGCAATTTGTCTCCATAATTTATTAACGTCATTTAACTTTCACCCTAACTCATCCCGCCTCCACCACAAACGCGTCGGTGCCTACGATGTGGCGGAACAAACTCTCACAATTAACATTTTCTAAACTGAAAGGTGAATGGATTAAATCATTATTAAAGACATTCCCGAAAACCTTGAACAAGAACAAAGCCTATCGAGTTTGCGGCCTAGCTTTTCGCAGAAACGGAGCTGCTTCCTTTTTGTGCTTTCACGGCGAAGGGTGGCTGCGTGAAGCTTCTGGAACGACAAAGGGTCACTGGCAAGGTACCTGGTGCTAGACGGATAGACGCAGTGGTTGTTGTTCAAAACACTCCTTTATGTGTTACTTTTGTTCTGTGGTTTGATTTTAATGTTTACTTTGTACAGCTTAGCTATGATGCAATTTGCATTCTTGGTTCTGTGCTACCATTCTCCCGTCCTTCCAAGTTCTCATTATGCATCTCTGCTGTTTGTGATGCACCACTTCTTAGATTTCAACTGAAAGAAATGATTCAGATAAACGACTAACTAAATTAACCATATAACTATCTTCAGCTTGCTCGTCTATTCTGTGTGACAATTTTTTTGTCCTATGGAAGATCAAAATACAAATAATTATTTTTTTAATGTTTGTGATGTGGTTGATTACTTTTTTTGTCTCTGCCTTGATATACAAATTGCATAACATTACTGTTCAAGTTCTTCCCTTTATTTTTTTTGCTAATCATATCTTTGCAACTATTATGTCCTCCAGTTTGAACTTGGATGAATATATGCTATGAAAGATTCATCTATTGTTGCTTTTACTGAGATTTTTGTACATCAATTATGTGCTTGCTGCATATGCAGACATATTCTTATATGCAATCTTCTTTGTGCTACAGTTTTTCTTTGACTAACTGTCAGACCAAAAGGTTGCTAATAGGAGACCGTTACAAGGGTGAAAACAACAGCCTGGTGATGATTAGTTTTCAAAATAATCTATATATATGTGTGTGTGTGTGTGTGTGTGAGAAACCATATTTTGTAGTTGTGAGATCTTGCTTTCCTAAAGAGAAGAGAAGTGAAATGGCATAAATGATGCTTAAAGAAGTGAAAATGCTCCTCATACAAACAAAACATGCTAAAGCATAATGAAAGGATACCGTTGAAAGAGTAAATAGAAAAGACTAATACAAAATTGAGTTAATCTATTTAAACATATGGCATTCTAGAAATTATTTTTGACTACTAATACCAATCTAACAAATTCCATGTAATCCATTCGATAGGGTTGATCACCACACAAACAAGTTATTATTTGAAGCCAAAGTTTAGTAGGATAAGAGAGAGCTTATGCAACTAGATATTATTATTTCTGCCATATAGTGCTTACTGCTTGTGGTAAAAGAAAAAGACCAAAGTGAAGTTGTTGTGGATGTGAATTTTCAGGAAGGTCTTACTCAACTAAATTGTTTGTGTTTTGCTAAACTTGATAGAGCTATCCAAAACTGTTTAATCAACTATATCCCAGTTTAATTAAATATCATCCAGGAAGCTGCTAAACAAGAATCTGTCGCCATGAGACACTTGAAAATTCTTTTACCAACAGAATCAAACACAATATCCCACTCCCTTTACCCTTGAAAGTTCACAAAAATAAAAGCATGTAATTCCTAATAACTATTTCAATTGGTTACATGGTTCATGATCAGCTTCATTGTTGTAGTACCATCCATAATAAGCTACAAGAAGAGCCAAACCAGTGACCATTTGATTTGCATATTGATGATGAGTTCATTGAGCAGTCTAATAGAGCAAAGCTGGCACTGTCACCAACAGTTTTGAATGTAAAATGAAATGGTGTCATTATGGAATTGTCCTTTTTTTTTTTGTGTGTCTGTTTTTCTGCAGAATGTTATCAACTTTGGCTTCTTCTGGTGATATGGTCACTTGGTAACATACATTCACATAGAAAAAGTTGAATCTTCAGTTGGTGCACTGGAATTGTAATTCTTCCTTGGAATATTATCATGGGATGGTGGGACCAAAGTTAAAAACACATTTTCTTTTTTAAATTTAACAAAGTTTCAATTCTTTTATTGCAACAAATTTAGGGAAAGGGAAAGATAGCTACAATCCAAGGTCAGGTTAGACCTCAAGCACAGTGAGCAGTTACATGGAGCTAATATATTATCCACGAGAATGAAACCCCTTGATTTGAAACCAAGTCGTGTTGGCAGGGCCTTCACTTGGAGACACAGGCTTATCTATGCAACTTTAATTAGGACTGGTGTTCATAGAATATATTTTTCATAATATGACATGACTGAATGTTCCGAAAATTGAAAAAAATGTGATTTTCGTCTATGTATTGGAAGCATGGTAAACTTGACGTTGTTATATAAGACGAGTTTTTGCATATTTATGTTGACCATGTTATGTATATGAGCATTAGTTGTTATTTTCTAATTTACAATGATGAACTATAATTAAATGATACATTTTTTATTTTATCATTCTAGGTTTCTATGATTTCCAGATACTTGGCTGCGAAAAATTTCACCATTATTAAAAATTGAAAAACATATATATAATATGCCTATTATTATACTTCAAATGGTAATGAAAGTAGTTATTAGTAGTTATTTCATAGGCAATTCCTTTCATTTTTGTTTCAAGTTTATAATGTTAAAAAATGTGATTTTTTTCATTTTAAAAAACACAAATATTTATTTGTTCCTCTATTTATTTGTTATTTTCAATATTTAAAAATGTAAAATAATAATACATAATATGGTCATATATTGCACAACTTTTAATGATATCAATCTTTTCAGATTCAAAAGTCCCAAAAAAAAAATGCAATAATATTTATTTGCTTGATGTATGCTTATCTGATCCAGTGATCCTTAAACCTCCGGCAGAACTCATGGTAATATGGAATTTATTTGGTAATTGTAAACTAAAGAGATAAATGATATAGGTACTTCAATGAAATCCACCCTTAACCAAAGGAAAAAAAAAAGGTGTTTTTGATAGAAGATGCGTTTCTGGAGTCTAAAAAATCAATCAATTAACAAATGCAGTTACCCATTGTGAACACCCCATTTTGATCGGGTTCACCAAAAATTTCAAAAAATAAAAAATAAAAAATAAAAATAAAAATAAAAATAAAAAAATAAAAAAAAATTGCAAAGGAAATAAAAATAATAATAATAAAATGATTAAAATCATATCATCCTCCTCCTTATCAACCACTTTATTTTGAATTTAAATTTAATTTTCAAATCAAAGATAGAAATATTAATCTGGGCATATTTTTAGGATCAGATAACAATCCTAATCTTGACGGGATTTTAGGATCAGGATGAGAGGAATGGGTATTATAAAAATCATAACACAGATCAGAAAGGAGCATCCGGTTTTACGTTTTAGTTTCCCCTCTCCCATTCTTTTATTTTCACGTTGCTTTGATCTCTCCAACCTCCATTTTTTTTTTTCGTTCCTTCCCTTCCATTCTTTCTTCTTCAACCTTTTTCTGCTCTTCAACAACAGAACAACCCACATCTCATTCTTCCACTCTCTAAAACTCCAAACCAAAGTTCTCTTCTTTCTTCACTCAGTCCCTGCCGCACCGCCCTGTCCAGTTGCGCCACCACCCACCGCCGTTCGACGCCGTTCCCAGTCGTGAACCGCCGTCTTCCGCCGCGTCGTGAGCTGGAATCGCCGCATCCTTCCTCAACAGCTCTGCGTTGTCTTCCTCCTGCAAGTTATATTTGTTTTGTTGTTTTGGTGGAGTACTTTGGGTCTCTACCCAGTTGATACTCAGTTTATCATTGACATTGCATGTTTGCTTGACGGTGCAATATTGGTCTTTCTCTTCGAGAGAACTCTGACAGGCTCCTGGTCATTGGCTATCTAAGAATTTGAAAAAGGTTGGTAGACATTTTCTTGCTACAGGACGTTAATGGCATAAAGAAAAGACAAGAGCCTTCCTTCTCACTTTATAAGGCATAAGCCCTTTTCCTTTTGATACAAAAATCACAAGGGGTGGCAGCCGAACCTTTTTTTTCCTCTGCAACTTTGGCGTTAGAAAGCAGAAGGTTCCGGTCCTTATTTCTTTGTGTTGATCTGATCTTTTTTTTTCTTTCCTGGTTTATTTGTTAAAATAAATAAAAACATATATATAAAAAAAGGGGTAATCACTTAGTAATGAGATTGTTTTGTGAGATGTATCACATTCAATTCGTAAGTTTGAGATAGCTCTATGGACTTACGTGCCGTGTTCAACC
Organism: Sophora flavescens; assembly: GCA_030762895.1. Lineage (NCBI taxonomy): Eukaryota > Viridiplantae > Streptophyta > Magnoliopsida > Fabales > Fabaceae > Sophora > Sophora flavescens. The sequence continues at coordinate 296,232,166 of CM061062.1, forward strand.
CCATTTAGGATTTATCAATAATATATATATTTTTTTAAAAATAAATAAAAAACCAATAAAGAAACATAAAAATAAATATTAATAAATAAACAAATCCTTCCTTGCAAATATTTTTGGGGTAAACAAATAAATAATTTAATTTTGCACGATTAATTCAAGGTACCATTTGTAGGATGGGCGATGTAGGGTGCTTAACACCTTCCCTACTCGTAACCGACTCCCGAACTCGGCTTGGTTTCAAAGACCGTTTTTTTTAGGGTTTTCCAATTTTTCCTAAATTAAATAAAATTGGTGGTGTCTCTACTTTTTTCTCTAAAATTTTCTTTTTATCGCCGTCCCTGCCGTAATTTCTGGTTGCGACAGATGGCGACTCCACTGGGGACCTTTGAGAGTCAAGCCTAAGTAATGAGTTGTGCATTTTGGTATTTATTGTTTACCCCTTTTTATTGTTTTCTTTTATTTTATTTGTTTATTTATTTATTTTTATTTATTATTATTATTATTATTTTATTATTTTTATTTTTATTTTTATTTTATTTTTATTTTTTGATTCCTTTTTGCTTTAATAATCATTTTTACACTAGGATAGAAGACCATGGTATTCGTTGTTTGCTTGTCTTTCAGGCTCAATTAGTTTTGGATTGTACAGGTTTGTATGCCTCCAGCACACACAACACCGACACTCATTTTCACACACTTTCAGCTCTATACCCGAGCTTGTGGGATCTTAAGGATTAGGCGGTGACTCGGCATTATCATTGAAGGCCTAGTGCTTCTCTGATATTTGTTGACTCACCACTCGGATTGTTACTAGTGTCATGGACTAATCATCCTGGAGGGTTTATCCCTACTTGTGGTTAGGTTCATGAACTAGGTCCTTGACAAGGGCAATCTGGGGACCATGACTTTTGGAAGTCTAGACTCGTCCTAAAGTTTATACTCCTAAATTGACTTAGTGGCCGCTCGACTTAGAAGTTGCCATCATAGGTACCCTTGATTAGGCCCTACCTCTTAAGACACTTGGAGGCGTACCATATCTCCCTTGTGTTTTTCTATCTATTTACTTATTTATTTATTTTTACTTCATTTCCCTTCGTGTTTTAACAAATGGTTAATAAATAAATAAAATACATATTATATATATATATATATTTTGCTTTAATTTATTATTTATTTTATTTTTATTTTATTTTATTTTACTTTGTACTTTTTGTAAAAATAATATATATATATTTTTTAGGTGATTCTCTTTTGTGGAGGAAAGACACTATCTGTGTAACAAGGAACGAAAATGTCTAACTCTAGCAATGCAATTGGCCTGAAGAAGAATATTAGGATTGACGTGAAAATCAATGATGTGAAGACTTTAATGGAAATCAGTCGCTTGATGCCAAAAGAAGTGTGTTCAGAGTTTGCAAGCAAGTATGGGAAGATTTTGGACTTGTTAAACATACATGTAGATGCTTCGGGCTTGAGTGCTTTGGCCCAATATTGGAACCTGAATTTGAGGTGTTTCGAGTTGCCAAATTTGGATACGACACCGACTATAGAAGAATATGCATACATGCTACGGATGCCTCTTCCAAGGGAGTCTCGTGTTTATTTCTATTATGGCCAGCATGTTAGTGATGGGAAGGTTATAGAGTTGTTGGGAATTCTACCGAAGCCATCAGACAAAATGGAAAAAGGAGCTGTCAGAGGTCTGAGGCGAAGATTCCTTGAAGTTTATCTCCAGGAGCTAGCACGACAAAATAATTAGGTTATCTTCAAGCGGGTGTTAGCTTTAACCATTTATGGGCTGGTGCTTTTCCCCTTTATACCAGACATGGTGGATTAAGCAGCCTTGGATGTCTACTACAAGGTCGAAGAATATAATGTGAACCCTGTTCCCGCAATTTTGGCAGAAACTTTCCTATCATTGTAAGTTTGCCATGAAAATCAACAAGGCAAATTATGATGTTGTGCACAAATGTTGTATGTTTGGGTCGTGACTCACATGTATGCTCGAAATTATGTTAGTGGGATTGATGACCCTTTGAGGAGATTCCATCACATTCCGATAAAGCCGCACAAACCCAATGAATGGAGACAAGAATTTGATAAGGTTGATTCGAAAGCTTTTTGCTGGATGTGTCCTTGGTATAAAGGAAATACAGTCATCTTCAGTTGTGGGAATTTCTCGAATATTCCTTTGATGGGACCAAGGGGTTGCGTGTCATATTCTCCGGCACTTGTGATTCGACAATTGAAATGGACTCAACAGGAACCACTTGAAGAAGTGTTAGGTGGAATTTCGTTCTTATATCAAGAATGCGAGGTTGTCAAGAATACAACAATAGCTGTTAGATCCGCCTGGAGCAACATCCGGGTACTGGGATCCAATGAGTTGGGAAGACAAATTATTTCTCGTACTAAAAACTACGAGGCATGGAGGAAAGCAAGGAAAGACAACCGTGTTATTTCGAGACCAATCTCGCATGAAGATGAAAATCCGCAAATGGAAGCAGAAATGTTAAAGAGGATTGAGGTTATGATGGCCCAGATGAGAGTGCTAGAGGAAAAGAATGAAACAGATCAAATCACCATCGACGCGCTCCAACACCAAATCCAGAAGTTAAACATGAGGATAGAACATTTGAAAGATGAATATGCCGATGCATATGAAGCCGCAGCTCCGGCAAAGAGAGCAAGGAAGGGGAATATGAAAGAGTCAAAAGTTCAAGAGTTACTAGCAAGGATAGAGGATCAAAAAAGGCGTTGGCACAAATCTTCAAAGAAAAAGAAGACTTGGGGGCAAAAATCGAAGTGCACGTTCAGACAATCCAGATGTTGGAGGAAAGCATAGGATCTCTACAAGAAGCCTTAACTCATGCTGAGCGCTACTCTGATGAAGGATGGAATGCAGCTGCGACTATACACGAATCATTGAAAAAATCGCAAGAGAAAGAGCAGCAGTTGTGGATGAGGCTCCGGATGTTCGAAAGGGAGAAAAAACAATATGAGGATGAGATCAGACAACAGGAAGAATGGCTAGAGAACTGGGAATCCGTGGCAAAAGATTTGAAGGCTGACAGAGATGCTTGGAAGAAAAGATATGAACACCTCTCAGGAAGTTTGCAATACCATACCTATCAGTTTGTAGGTCACCTTGAGGAAGCACTAGTCCAAACACGTATGAATGACGGATCTACAATACCTCCAAAAATAGCTCGCTTCATGAAATATTGTAGGGGTCTTGCTAGCGGGTTCAAAAGGAAGACTTTAAAACTTTTGATGCAATTCCGTTAAATGGGAGACATTGTATTTTCTCTTCAAAGAAATAAAAGCTTTTTTTTAGGGGTTACATCCATCAATAAATTTTGCTCTATCTTATGGTGTGTTGCAAGTAGGCCTGTATGATTGCATTGCTAGTGAATGATGCTGTCTATTGACGGACACATGTCCCCATGGATTTGTCATCAACCACGCATTAACCTAAGGGGGACGTGCCCCTAGAGTTATGTGTCGGGGTGAAGATGCTTGCTACAAAAATGGTATTTCCTTTGCAAAAGAAAGAATTCATGGTTTTTCGAAGCATACTTTTATCTTTCTTTTAATAATAATAATAATAATAATTGACGATTTTTTAAACAGAGCTAAAAACACGAATCTGAGGGTTCGAGAATCATTGCGCGACCTAAGAAAGATAGTACCAATCAAACCCGAGTTTACAACACAAGGTACCGGACCAGGATGATTGCCAACAATCTTGAGACAGGAAGGAACTTGAGTTTAGAAGTAGACGAAGTGAGGGGAAGGGTGACTGAAATCTCTGAAACTCAAGCAAGGTTGGAGGCTATATTACAGGATATGAGGGAATCTCTTAGCAGGCTTAGTGTAAATAGAAGTGGAAACGAAGATGACCCACATGTGAGCGTACAGCCGGCCCTCTTCATGGTGACGGCGCCAATAAACCATAGCTTTACTCAGGAAATGTCGGGTTACACGGAACCCATAGTAATCCCCATCGGGGAAGGATATCGCCCCATCGAGAATGTGTATCATGAGGCTGCTGGCTACAAATGGGAAAAACCCCATGCATTCATTCCTGAACAATCAAGAGGAGTCCAGCTGGGACCTGATAAGATGAAGGAAGAGTGGATGGAGAAGGTAGAAGAACAAATAAAAGAGATCAATGGCTCAAATGCTTATGGCCTTCTCAAGATTGAGGAACTTTGTCCGGCCACAAATGTCGTGATTCCCAAGGATTTCAAAATTCCTGATTTTTCCAAATATGACGGAAGTGGGAACCCACAATTCCATTTGATTAGCTATGCCACCAAAATGGCCATATGGTCTAAGGATGACAAGTTCCTCATTGGCTTTTTCCATGAAAGTTTGACCGGAATCGCACTAGAGTGGTACCTTCAGTTAGACCATTCTAAGATCTCTCGGTGGACAGAATTAGCCGATTTGTTCATGGATCAATACAAATTCAATTTGGACATAGCTCCAACCCGTGAACAGTTGACTACAGTGCAGAAGAAGAGTGATGAATCCTTCAAACAGTATGCACAAAGGTGGAGGAGTTTGGCTGCTCAGGTTCGGCCGCCGCTGATGTTGTCCGAAATGTGCTCATACTTTTTGGGAACCCTGGGATCCCCCTTTATCGGAGCAACGGCAGGAGTATCTTATAGGGATTTCTCTGACTTGATTGCGGCAGGGGAAAGAATTGAAATCCTAGCCAGAGCCGGGAAGTTGCCAACTGACATGGAAGGCAGTGCATCCAAGAAGGGGTTCCAGTCCAAGAAGAAGGAAGTAGAAGCAAATTATGTGCAACATCAGCCAAACTTTGGACCTCGACATGTCCCTTCATACCCAAGGTACCAAGAACCATATCAGACCCAAACACCATTTTACCCACCTCAACAGGCCTCGCCAATCATCACCCAGCCACAAAACCAAATAAATAACATCCCTACCCCTCAACCATACAACCTCACTCGCCCAACATATACTCATTATCCACCTGCACCTCAACAAACCCATCCAAGCTACCCTCGACCTTGCTCAAATTTTCCAAATCAGGGACGTCCCCAATATCAAAATCTGCCTCCTTTCCCAAGACTGTCTATCTCCAATGCAGATTTGTTCAAACAACTATTTGATCATCACCTAATCGCTGGAAACCCTGTACGGCCTATGGAACCACCTTTCCCTGCTTGGTACAATCCAAACTTGACTTGGAAGTATCACATGGATGCCCTAGGGCATTCCATTGAAGAATGTGAGGCCTTCAAGACAGCAGTAAGAAAATTGATTGCTTGTGGAAGATTGGGTTTCGAAGAAGATTTTGGGCCTAGCATTGTTAATAACCCAATCCCAAACCATAATGCGGGAAATAGCGTGAATAACTTGGAAGTGAGAGGGCCTCAAGTCAAGAAGGTTTTGGAATTGCGAACCCCGATGCAAGAAGTATTCGCAGGGCTCAAGAAAGCAGGATATGATATTGTTGCACCGATGAAGTTGATTGGAGAAAAAGAGAAGTGTGATGGTGATTTAAGTTGTGATTATCATCATGGGCAGGTAGGGCATGATATCGAAACTTGTTGGGACTTTAAGGTCCGAGTCCAATGATTACTTACCTTGGGTGTGATCCAAGCTAGGCGAGGTACGACTAAAGAAGTTAGTGTGGTTGAAAAAGTGATTGTAAAGGTGACAAAGCCAACTCCTTTTTCCTATAATGATACGCACACTGTACCCTGGAATTATGAACAGAAAGTTGAGCTAGTAGGAGGGGCAGGAGAAACTTCGAAGGCCCAGGTTACTAATGTTGTGAGAATTGGAGGCATCACAAAGAGTGGGCGATATTATGATCCGGTAGAAGAAGAAGCGAGGAAGAATACCAAAGATGAAGGAAAAGAGAAGGAAGAAGAAGAAGAGGAGTTTCTGAAGATCATGAAACAAAGTGAATACAATGTGATAGAGCAGTTGAAGAAAACACCGGCAAGAATATCCCTTTTGTCGCTTGTCCTCACATCAGAAATGCATCGTAAGGCATTATTGAAGGTGTTGAATGAAGCTTATGTTAATCGCGACGTCACGCCAGAGAATGTAGTAAACATGGTGGATCCGGTGAGGCGGATCAACATGATCAATTTCTCGAAAGATGAGGTGTTTTCGAAGTTTAGAGGTAGTCCTAAGGCACTCCACATTACCCTAAGGTGCAAAGGATTTGTGATTGCGAAGGTGCTTATAGATGGTGGCTCGGTATTGAATGTGATTCCGTTGTCCACTCTAGAGCAACTAAACATAGGCTTGACGGATTTGACACCCCAAGAGATGATTGTGCGAGCATTTGATGGGACGACAAGAGGGATCTTAGGGGAAATAACTCTGCCCCTCGAAGTAGGGCCTAGTTGTTTTCGTGTCCTCTTTCAAGTCATGGAGATCCAGCCAGCTTATACCATGCTCCTAGGAAGGCCTTGGATTCATGAAGCTGGTGTTGTTCCATCAACATTGCATCAGTGTCTGAAATATATTCAGGATGGGGCTGTAATTACCATCCTTGGCGAAGAGGAAATCATGCTTTCAAAGCCTGTTTCGGTACCATACGTAGAAAGTGCAGAGCAAGTCGAGGATGATTCCCTACGTAGTTTTCAAATCCTGAAGCCAGAGAACAAGAAGGAGGGGATGCCAATGCAAAATGTGAATGAAGTGGCGGTCCGTATAATGGAAAGGAACGGGTATCAGAAAGGAAGAGGTCTAGGGGCAAGCCTCCAAGGGATCCCTCAACCGATCACAGCAGTTACAAGAGATGGAAGACATGGGCTATGATACAATCCTTCTCTAGCAGAAGATATGAAGTACCTGACTCTCACAGGCAAGAAAGAAGAAAGAAAGGAATTTGATTATATCCCTCACTTTACAGATACTTTCTCAGCATCAACTGAAGTGATCTCGCCCAAAAGGTCGACTTCCCCTCATTTTACTATCTGTGCACTTGAAGAGGAGCAAGCAAGAAACCCTGTTATTTATCTCTCTGCTGACAATGAGGTCCTTGGCAATTGGCAGTCTGAACCATTTGTTGATGTTATTTCCATGAAGTAATTATCTTTTTGTATCTCGTATAAAATGATGTTTACTTTGGTTGAGAAATGAATAAAATGAGTTAGTATGATTTTTCAGCATTTTTTTTTATGTCTTCCTTTCCCTACCCTTCATCTTGTATCAATTGCGTTTCATTTCTTGAATAATATCATTGCCTATATTTCTCTTGTTTCAAACATCTTCTTTCAGGAACCTCACCACCGTCGAAGGTTTGTCTCACAAAAGGAACCTTGAAACCTCATTTACTGATTCCCTAGCGGTTGTTGATGAAGACGATTCTGGGATTAGTGAGGAAGAAGAAGCCATTGAGGAATTTACAAAGTCAATAGAGCGCTCAGAAAATGGGTTCACTGCAAATGACGAAGTTATAGAAGTGATTAATATGGGGACCGAGGAAGACAAGAAGGAGTTGAAAATAGTGGATAATCCAGAACGTGCAGAAATGGTCGTGCTATTTAAGGAGTACCTTGATGTGTTTGCATGGTCCTACAAAGATATGCCAGGATTGGATCCAGAGATAGCATCACATAAAATCCCACTGTACCCAGATACGGTGGTGAAGAAGCAAAGGTTGAGGAGGATGCACCCAGATATGTCACTAAAGATCAAAGAAGAGGTAACTAAGCAGTTAGAAGCCGGATTTGTGGAAGTGTCGAGACACCCAGAGTGGGTCGCTAATGTCGTACCAGTACCAAAGAAGGATGGAAAAGTAAGAATGTGTGTGGATTACAGAGATCTAAACAAAGCAAGTCCGAAGGATGACTTCTCATTGCCTCATATTGATGTCCTCGTAGACAGCCCAGCAAGGAACCACAGATTCTCTTTCATGGATGGGTATTCGGGATACAATCAGATTCTCATGGACGTCGATGACAAAGAGAAGACGACTTTCATCACCCCTTGGGGAACTTTTTGTTACAGAGTAATGCCTTTTGGGCTGAAGAATGCCGGAGCTACCTACCAGCGCGCTATGGTAGCATTGTTCCATGATATGATGCACAAGGAAATAGAGGTATATGTGGATGACATAGTGGCTAAGTCTAAGGAGGGGGAAAGTCATGTAGCAGTTTTGCATAAGTTATTTGAGAGATTAAGGAAGTACAATCTGAGACTCAATCCCACGAAATGTGTGTTTGGAGCCTCAACTGGGAAATTGTTGGGTTTTGTGGTCAACAGGGAAGGAATACAGGTGCAGCCGAAAAAGGCAAAGGCGATCAGGGACATGCCAGCTCCCAAGAATGAACGAGAAGTAAAGGGTTTTCTAGGGAGATTAAATTACATTGCCCGATTCATTGCTAACTTGACAAGCATGTGTGAGCCTATTTTTAAGCTATTAAAGAAGAATAATCCGGGGAGATGGAATGAGGAATGTCAGGAAGCCTTTGACAAAATAAAGGCATACCTATTAAACCCACCAGTGTTGGTGCCGCCCACTCAAGGTCGTCCCTTGATACTGTATCTCACGATTCTCCCAACCTCAATGGGGGCAATGTTGGGGCAACATGATGAGTCCGGCAAGAGAGAACATGCAATTTACTATATGAGCAATAAGTTTAAGGACTGTGAAGTCCGATACATGGCAATTGAGAAGACTTGTTGTGCCTTGGTATGGACCTCCGAGAGACTCAGGCAATACATGTTATACTACACCACTTGGTTAATCTCCCGAATGGACCCTTTGAAGTACATCTTTGAAAGTCCTCACATATCATTAAGGGTCTCAAAGTGGCAAATGGTATTATCAGAATTCGATATTAAGTATATGACCCGGAAATCCGTTAAGGGAAGTGCAATCGCTGATCACTTAGCTGAAAACCCTCTTGAGGGAGGACAGCCAATTATGTCCGAGTTCCCTGATGGAGAGATACTGTCATTGGAAGAAGGTGAAATAGAGGAAGATGATATGTGGAAGATGTATTTTGATGGAGCAGTTAATATGCATGGAAGCGGCATAGGAGCGGTGGTTGTCTCTCCGGAGGGCAAGCAATACCTAGTGGCTGTTAAGATCGAATTCGAATGCACCAACAATATTGCTGAGTATGAAGCATGTGCAAGTGGATTACAAGCAGCAATCGGTCTTGGAATAAAACAGCTAAAAGTCTTTGGAGATGTAGCCTTAATCATTTATCAAATCAACGGCGAATGGCAAACTAAAGATCCCAAGCTTATCCCGTATCAGAAATACTTGACTCAGTTAGTTGCGAACTTTGATGAGATTACTTTCTCGCACTTGACTCGAGACAAGAATCAATTTGAGGATGCTTTAGCCACATTAGCCGCTATGACCAAGCTGGGTCTCCATACCACCGTCCGACCTATTCAGGTGAAGGTACAAGATGAGCCAGCATACTGTGCACATGTGGAAGGAGAACTCGATGGTAATCCTTGGTATCACGACATCAATCAATATATGAAGAATAGAACGTACCCAGCTGGAGCAAATGAAATAAACAAGAGGACGATTCGTAGATTATCAATGTTCGTTTACTTAGATGGCGAAGTTCTATATAAGAGGAACTATGATGGGGTCCTCATAAGATGTGTTGATGCTCGTGAAGCTCGGACTATCATGACTGAAGTTCACGAAGGGATATGTGGAACGCATGCCAATGGTCACATGATGGCACGCAAGATCCTACGAAATGGTCACTATTGGCTAACAATGGAAGCCGATTGTCTGGAGTATGTCCGAAAATGCCGTAAATGCCAAATATATGCAGATCAGATTAAAGCTCCACCGTTCCAACTACACAATCTGGTGTCTCCATGGCCATTTTCTATGTGGGGAATAGACGTCATTGGACCAATCAATCCCAAGGCTTCAAACGGACATCGCTTCATCCTGGTTGCAATAGATTACTTCACTAAGTGGGTAGAAGCAGCATCATATGCCAATATAACTCAGAAGGTGTTTACCAAGTTCCTGAAAAGAGATATTATTTGTCGCTATGGAATACCAGAAAGAATCATTACAGATAATGCTGCCAATCTTAATGGGGCGGACGTAAAGAAGTTATTAGAGACTTTTAAAATCAAGCACCATAATTCCACCTCATATAGACCTCAGATGAACGGGGCGGTAGAAGCGGCCAACAAGAATGTCAAGAAAATTGTTGCTAAAATGGTCGTAAATTATAAGGATTGGCATGAAATGTTGCCATACGCTTTGCACGCATATCGTACCAATATACGATCAAGTACTGGGGCAACGCCTTTCTCATTGGTGTATGGAATGGAAGTCGTTTCTCCTATAGAAGTTGAAATCCCTTCATTAAGAGTGCTGATGGAAGCTAACTTGGAAGAATCAGAATGGGTGAAAGCTCGATATGATCAGTTGAACATGATTGAAGAAAAAATACTGGTGGCCCTTTGTCATGGACAACTATATCAAAGAAGAATGGCTAAAGCCTTTAATAAGAAAGTCCGTCATAGAGAGTTTCAACCAGGTGATTTGGTGTTAAAGAAAATACTTCCCAACCAAGAAGATGCCCGAGGAAAATGGGCACCCAATTATGAAGGGCCATATATAGTAAAGCAGGCATACTCAGGCGGAGCCTTGGTCCTAATAGATGAAAACGGACGAGAGCTGCCGAGACCTGTAAACTCTGATGCCGTGAAAAAGTTCTATGCCTGATATAAAAAAAAGGGGGGGGAGAGCCCGTTAGGTCGAAAACCCGCGAGGGCGACCTAATGAGTGTGATTTCACATCATCTTTGTCTATCATTTTGCATGCATTTTCATGTAGTTTAGGCATTTTTAATTAGATTTTAGGTTAATTTTCCTTTGGAACGGGTAAGGCGGTTTTCGTGGTGTTGTTTTGCAGATATCAAGGGTAAAATGCTCGAGATCAACCATGATGAAGTTTGGATGAAGATGGAGCTTTAAAAGTGAAGAAAATGAGCCAAACAGAGCCCATCACGGCCTAGCCATGATGACCATCATGGCCATGATCGAGCAAAACTGAAAAGGAACAAAGGCTGAAGTCAGAGTCTGTCACGGCCTGGCCGTGATGACCATCACGGCCGTGATCCAAAACCACCACAAGTCAGAGACCGTCACGGCCTACCCGTGATACAGATCACGGGCAAAATCTGAGGGCTCGCGTCGCGAGACACCTTTCGCGTCGCGAGAGTTTGAAGTTTGCAGAATTGCCAGAGGCAGAGACCGTCACGGCATCACGGCCGTGACGCGCATTACTTGGATCAGAAGCAACCGAAATAAATCAGATTTTGAGTTGGACTGGGACTCTAACTTCCCAATTTCTATAAATATGGACCAGGCAGATGTAGGGGGATCATCTATCATCATCTAGGACACTCTTGGCTACATTTTAGATCTCTCTTCTCCTCTCCTCCTCTCTTTTATGATTTTTATGATGTTGTCAACCAAGCTTGTCATCTCCATGGCAAGACTTGAGTAGTAGTTTGTTTCTAGGGATAGGGGCTCTGCCCGAGTTTTTGTTTACGATGCTGATTTTGATGTAATATCTTTGTAATTATGATTTTGCTTTAGATCTGATTTCTAGCGTTTTAATCAATCGTAGAATCGGCGACCGCTTATTTGCGTGACGTAGACGTTCTAAGGAGGAACCTAGCGGTGAACTTAGGATTTCTAGTGTGTTTCACTCTTAAAGTTCGGCGGCCGCTTATCAGCGAGACGTGGATATTCTAAGGAGGAACCTAGCGGTGAACTTATATTATTTGCATGACTGAGACATTCTAAGGAGGAACCTAGCGGTGAACTTAGGTGTCGGACCTATAGAAGTCAGACTTGGGACTGAAATCACGAGAGTTAGAAGCCGTCCCTCGAGGAGCAACGAGTTGTCACGAAGCGCAAAGGGTCCAATCTGGGATCGACTACCACGAGAGTAGGGGTCGGGTCAATTGGGCACGGCTTTTGTAACCCGAGAGGGAGCTTAAGCTATCAAAGGATAAACTCGCATTCAAGGCAATTTCGCTAATTAACAAGGGTAATCAAGTTAACAACGTAAACGATCTTGTGGTAACCTAAATCCCTAGGAACCCATTTAGATCCAAAACCCCATAAACAATTTACTTTCTGTTTTATTTGTCTCTTAATTCAAAAATCAAAAATCCTTTTTCAAATCCTTTTTATACAGTCCAGATTCACTCAATTTGAAATTAATTGCAATTCGGGAACACAGTCTCTGTGGGATCGATATCTTTTATTACTTGGTGACAGTCCGGTACACTTGCCGGAATCGCAGAGCGCACGCCTCGCGCGTCGCGACGCGCTGTCAGCGACCTAAGCAAAAGTTAGGGCATAAATAAAATAAAATAAAAAAGAAGTCCATTAGGTTGAAAACCCGCGAGGGCGGCCTAAGCAAAAGTTAGGGCATAAAAAAAAAAGAAATAGAGAAAGAGAAGTCCGTTAGGTTGAAAACCCGAAAGGACGACCTAAGCAAAAATTAGGACAAAGAAGCTGAATCTTAGGCTGAAAACCCGCAAGGGCAGTTTAAGAGATATCTCAATATCCACCACACTGGGGAAATTTTGCTCATAACTTGCTACACTGGGGCAATTTTGTTTGTGACTGGCTACAATGGGGCAAAGAAAATCATTGAAATGTTAATGAAAGGATGTATGTGGAAGTTGAGACCAGGATCTGCGACGTCAAACAGTTGCTGGGGATCAGTTAAGAGGATCAAGGAACCAATACTGGGGCAAATTTTTATGCGGTTTTCTTTCGTTCCATTTTCATACAATTCCCATACACCCCTTTGTATTTCCCCTCTTTCTTTCCAATTTCTTTGTGTGCAATGTAAATTCTCATAAGGCAAGGATTTTATTCATCCATTCTTTTTGTGCTTAAATCATGCTTGCGCATTGAAATCACGTCTCAATTTAAGTAAATTTAAGTTTAACAGTATGATTGGATAATTCTAATGGTTACTTCAACGAATGGTTTGAACCAAAGAAAGCCCAGCATTTCAAAGTCAATAAGGGAGATAACGGTGCATAATGAGGAGAAAAGAAAAGCAATAATGAAAGTATCCACGAGCCCTAGTCTTGAAGGAAATAATCACTCTACCGTTTTGAAAAAAAGAAGCCGCTCTAATCAAAAATACTGACTCAGAGTTGTTGATAAACAAAGGTTTGATTGGTCGAAGTCTATTAATGGAGCGTGTGATTCAGTTGTAATCGAGACAAAGGTAAAAGAAAAAATTTTAAGAAAAAGTAAATTACCATCATTTTATTTTGGGATCTGAGGCCCGCTGCAATTTATTTTTCGAGCTCTGAGGCTCACTGCATTTTATTTTTGGGATCTGAGGCCCACAACAATTTATTTTTCGAGCTCTGAGGCTCACTGCATTTTATTTTTGGGATCTGAGGCCCACAGCAATTTATTTTTTTGAGCTCTGAGGCTCACTGCAAATTTATTTTTGGGATCTGAGGCCCACTGCAATTTATTTTTCGAGCTCTGAGGCTCACTGCATTTTATTTTTTGTATCTGAGGCCCGCTGCAATTTATTTTTTCGAGCTCTGAGGCTCACTGCATTTTATTTTTGGGATCTGAGGCCCACTGCAATTTTATTTTTCGAGCTCTGAGGCTCACCGCACTTTATTTTTGGGATCTGAGGCCCGCTGCAATTTATTTTTTTCGAGCTTTGAGGCTCACTGCATTTTATTTTTGGGATCTGAGGCCCACTGCAATTTTATTTTTCGAGCTCTGAGGCTCACTGCAAATTTATTTTTGGGATCTGAGGCCCACTGCAATTTTATTTTTCGAGCTCCGAGGCTCACTGCAAATTTATTTTTGGATCTGAGGCCTGATGCAAATTAATTTTTTCGAGCTCTGAGGCTCACTGCTAATTTTATACTTGGGATTTGAGGCCCACCCATCACTGTTATTTTCCAAGCTCTAAAGCTTAATTTTCTCCAGCCTATTTTCCATCCCGGCCAAAATGTGAGTTCATTTTCTTTACTAGTTCCTTACTATTACCACATGAAAAAATCGTTTTTTCTTCATATATTCTAGTAATGAACAAGTAAAGAGGGGCAACTGTGAACACCCCATTTTGACCGGGTTCACCAAAAATTTCAAAAAATAAAAAATAAAAATAAAAATAATAAAATAAAATTTTTTTTGCAAAGGAAATAAAAATAATAATAATAAAATGATTAAAACCATATCATCCTCCTCCCTATCAACCACTTTATTTTGAGTTTGAATTTAATTTTTAAATCAAAGATAGAAATGTTAATCTGGGCATATTTTAGGATCAGATAACAATCCTAATCTTGGCGGGATTTTAGGATCACGATGATAGGAATGGGTATTATAAAAATCATAACACAGTTCAGAAAGGGGCATCCGGTTTTACGTTTTAGTTTCCCCTCTCCCATTCTTTTATTTTCACGTTGCTTTGATCTCTCCAACCTCCATTTTTTTCGTTCCTTCCCTTCCATTCTTTCTTCTTCAACCTTTTTCTGCTCTTCAACAACAGAACAACCCACATCTCATTCTTCCACTCTCTAAAACTCCAAACCAAAGTTCTCTTCTTTCTTCACTCAGTCCCTGCCGCGCCGCCCTGTCCAGTTGCGCCACCACCCACCGCCGTTCGACGCCGTTCCCAGTCGTGAACCGCCGTCTTCCGCCGCGTCGTGAGCTGGAATCGCCGCATCCTTCCTCAATAGCTCTGCGTTGTCTTCCTCCTGCAAGTTATATTTGTTTTGTTGTTTTGGTGGAGTACTTTGGGTCTCTACCCAGTTGATACTCAGTTTATCATTGACATTGCATGTTTGCTTGACGGTGCAATATTGGTCTTTCTCTTCGAGAGAACTCTGACAGGCTCCTGGTCATTGGCTATCTAAGAATTTGAAAAAGGTTGGTAGACATTTTCTTGCTACAGGACGTTAATGGCATAAAGAAAAGACAAGAGCCTTCCTTCTCACTTTATAAGGCATAAGCCCTTTTCCTTTTGATACAAAAATCACAAGGGGTGGCAGTGAGAACCTTTTTTTTCCTCTGCAACTTTGGCGTTAGAAAGCAGAAGGTTCCGGTCCTTATTTCTTTGTGTTGATCTGATCTTTTTTTTTCTTTCCTGGTTTATTTGTTAAAATAAATAAAAACATATATATAAAAAAAGGGGTAATCACTTAGTAATGAGATTGTTTTGTGAGATGTATCACATTCAATTCGTAAGTTTGAGATAGCTCTGTGGACGTATATGCCGTGTTCTATCTCGTTTAGGAGTTTTTGATTAAAAAAAACCTTTTTAAAAAAAAAAAAAAAACTTCATAAAAATAAAAAAAAATCAACAAATAAAATATTTTCTACAAGAACTACGTGGCTTTGAGTTTCCCATCGAAGCAGGGAATACGTAGGAGCGGGATCAATCATCTCGTCGAGCCAAAATTAATTTTTCCTTTATTTTTGTTCTTTTTTTAATTTATGTAACGTGGATAATTAATTAATAATTCATTTAATGTATTTGGATTGCTCTATGACAAGTGTCATGCTCAATCCCCTAGCTTTAAGGTTGTCCTATGGACTTACGTGCCGTGTTTAACCTCATTTAGGATTTATCAATAATATATTTTTTTAAAAAAAATTAAATAAAAAACCAATAAAGAAACATAAAAATAAATATTAATAAATAAACAAATCCTTCCTTGCAAATATTTTTGGGGTAAACAAATAAATAATTTAATTTTGCACGATTAATTCAAGGTACCATTTGTAGGATGGGCGATGTAGGGTGTTTAACACCTTCCCTACTCGTAACCGACTCCCGAACTCGGCTTGGTTTCAAAGACCGTTTTTTTTAGGGTTTTCCAATTTTTCCTAAATTAAATAAAATTGGTGGCGACTCTACTTTTTTCTCTAAAATTTTCTTTTTATCGCTGTCCCTGCCGTAATTTCTGGTTGCGACACCCATATTAAAGCACAATATGTAACTCAGACTTTCAATTTTGCTCCATTTTTTATGGGTCATATATACTGATTAGTACAAATTAACATTATGCATTCACTGAAATGATTTTGTTAGATCTGGAAGTAGTTGAAAAGGTGGTGGATAGCAAGGGGGTATATCCATAGTTGAACGCATTAGGATAGGTGGCATTGGGAATTACTATATTCTCTCTTCATGTATAGCCCCTAATTTCAAACCATCACAGAAACTATAATCTAACCACATATTTATATGAAGAATTGGGTCAATGCAGATTTATGAAGCAATTTTCATGAACAATACCCTTTGGCATTGCCTCCATCCTAATTTATATGCAACATATCACTTGGCAATTCTCAGCTTATGTATTGGTTGTGATAATTGTATATGCTGTAATGGACCTCACTACAAGAGTTTCGGCCCCACATTCCCACTCCGGATATCCTTTTCCTGCATATGCCTTGTACATTGTATCATTAGTTGAGTAACTCGACTTATCACTCTCTGTTCTTCAAAAATATAGTATAGGTACGCTTATAACATGATATTGTTAAAAAAAAAAAAAAGTTGTTTGCATATGGGTGTGAAAACACTCATGATGATATAACAATAATTATACGTTGGAAACTGGAAAGTCAAGTAAATTGTAAATTTAAATTATGATAATTTTCATGATACATTCTCCACACAACTATATGAAAGTGATATACATAGAGAGAATGAGAAAGCTATATGCATTCTTATCCTCATGAAAGGTAAAAATTGTTCAAACCAACTAGAGAAATGAGATTAAAAAATTGTAGATTAACAATAAAAGATGCATTTGCTATTTAATCACGAGAATCTGCAAACTTGTGTTTTTCAAGCACATTCTTTTACTAAACAAAATATAAAACCCAATTTTGATAATCAACCCGTTTTTGTCTTAATGCCTGTAACAACTATGCTCTTTGTGACAGGCCTCACGTTGCGCGGCCTCCTCCGTGCGCCTTCGTTTTGCTCCCTGTGGGAAAGAAACATGTTTATGTTATGAATTTAGGTTGTTTTGTTTGGGTTTTTATTTTTCTGGTTGGACCTTTTTCAAAGGCCTTTATTTGGCAGGCTGGTGTTTGTTTAATACATTGGGTTTGAGTCTAATTATTTGGTTGGGCCAAAATTTGAGCATAAGGGTGTTGGGCTGACAGGAATTGATAAAAAAGGATTCTGTAGTTCTAAACTGTAGATTAATAGAAATGTTTCAAGAAAATAAAAACATAAAAAGAAAAGGGGAAGAAAACTTTTGTGATTTAGTTAGAATAGATTTAATTTTTGTTGACCTTATTTTTTTTCCTTCAATTTTTCTTGACCTTGTTGGTTGTTAAGCATAAATATATATTTTTTTAAAAAGAGTGTAAAACCTAATAAAAGGGGTCGAGAAGTCTTCTCTTGTTTGGTCAAGATTCCTCTAAATGAGGTTGTTTCTTTTTTCATTTACATTTACATGATATTTGGTTGGAGGTAAATGAATAAAAAAAAGGGTTTAGATCTTTTATATTTTGTTTAATTTCTTGGAGGGATAAGCAGGGAATGTAGAGGATCAAAATCCATCCTCACTCAATTCTGACTCTTCTTAGAAGATTTGGAGGATAGGGTTTAAAACATTTTAAATGTAATGACTAAAATATCGTTATTTATATTTTTTGAAATTTAAAATTATAATGATGTAAAAGTAAATTAATTTTAAAATTTTTCCCATCATCTTATGAACCAAATATGAATGGTGTTATTTCCCCTCCTATCCATTAAAATTAAAATCTCTCTCTTCCCCTCCTATCAATCAAACACAATATCTAACTAAAATCCCTCCCTTACGGTTGGCAGATAATCGGGCCCTTTAAGCATGTGATCAAGGATTCGATTCGTGGTTCATGTGTATAGAAAAACATTTGTTGGGAGAGGTTAACCCCTTAGATGGATCTTAGTACCTCGAGGGATTAGTCTCTAGCTTCTTACCGAAAGATACCCGGGTTCACCTAAAAAAAAATCCCTCCCTTATCTTCTCCTTCCTCTTATTAAAATTTTTCCCCTCCCCCCTTTTAAACAAAACACACCCATAATTAAGGGTTACAAATGAATATCCATAACTAGTTAGAGTGACAAGTAAATTATGACTTTCTTAAAGTTCATCCTCTTAAGTTTCAATATATGTAGGCAGTACTTTATTTTCTTTTTCTTTTCTTTTTTTTATGAATGAAAGTTTAGGTGAGTTGGATCCTATGGGCTCACCAAGGTTAGGGCAGGTCTCACGGATTAAAAAACGCTTACAGAGGTATTTACAGATTACCCATCAACGAGGTCATCACATCAATATTGGGATTCGAACTCACAACCTTATAGGTTATAAGTCGTATATTTACCAACTGGACCAATCTTTGTTGGCTCGTAGTTTATTTTCTTAGCGTTGAGGAGTAGATTTTGATCAAATTTTAGAGATGTGAACCAGTCAAAATAAGTGCACAAATTACCTTCGTCTTTACTAAATAAAATACTTTGTCCGAATTATAATAAAATATATAATGTAGATCAAGCATGATTTGGGAAATGAGTTCTTTACATTGTCAATCAATCACAAATTAAGATATAGATGAATTTTAATGTGGTTAAGATTAGAGTACAAAAATTTCAAAAAATTGACAATTTACTATTGGTTGACATTACAAAAAACATTTCCACGGACAATGTATATCAATTAAACTTTTGGGAAATATGAATTAAGTTGGAATAATTATTCATGGGTTGAACATAATTGTTTTATTCTCTCTTATTCCAATTTTCGTATGCTAAAGAAGCACATACATTAACTGGATTCGATATGCTACTTCACTTCTACAACTTACAAGTAGCATAAATGCATAATAATTAACAAAGGGGAGCCATTGGAATGGTTAAGCCTTGAACATGTCCACACAGGTTGCTCTTGAAAGTCCTCTGTTCCAGAACTTCTCATAGTATTCATTGTAAGTAAAGTTCCAGTACTGAGGAGGATGATCATCATCTACAAGTTGGGGAGCTGGTCCTATCACTGCATCTTGTGATGGGCAGTAAAATGTTGGAATGGACATCCTCTCTTTGTCACAATTCACCACAGCACGATGCAGAACACTCTTGTACCTATCATTGCTTATCACCTTCCAGAAATTCACATCAAACATGTTTTAATTTAAGTCGATCTGCTTCAGTAATGTCATTTGAATAATCTGAATATGACATATATATATATATATGATACTTCATTTATATATTTATATCCAATATAAATTATAATGACATTTTATAAGATTTGACTTAATTAATTACATCGAGTACTCATTTGATTTTTAAATCAACTTCTCCTTAAAGTTTATATTATCATTAAATTAATTAATCCTAAAGAGTGATATGAAGATTACATTAACTTCCCTTAAAAAGAAGATATATAAGTATAACTTTTAAAATATGAAAGTTACTAAATATAATTATCTAAAAATATATATATGTATAATTTTCTCAAAATATCGGACACATGACATATCTGATATCTCAGAGAAGTGTGGTGTTTTTTGGAATGTGAAAAAATCTCTCCCTTTTCATTAGAGGGTCTCATCGCATTGCCAGAAGTATATTACGTGCCGTACTAAAATATACAACACGTATGCTACGTGCCTTACTAAAATATACAGCAAGTGTTAGCGTGTACAATTTTTGAAACAATACAGAAAGATTTTGTTTATTGTTTATAATATTTTGATATAAGTAACTAATAGTTTTTTTTAGTTACTTATACCAAAATATTATATGTTAATGTAACAGAATCGAAACCATTAAAGTAAAGAATGTATTTTAGAGAGAAAAATAAAAATTATAATTAATAAAAATTAAAAAATTAAATTTTATAAAATGTAAATATATTCTTAAATTTGGGTTTTGGGCCTAACTCAACCCCACAAAACCAATTTGTAAGATGAAGACTGGCCAAGCCTTATAAACACTACTTAGGTCATATCTCTAATCGATGTGGGACTCTCAATATATATGTATACTATATACTATATACTAGATCTATAATAATTCATTTCCTTGTTTTTTTTTTATCAACGGTTGCTACAATTTATTTTTTAAAACACACCCTACAAGTTATTTATATTCTAAATCAAAACAACAATATCACATATTCAAAAATTCACATATTCAAAAATACTAGTAACATATTTTTTAACATACTTTTTATTATTTGATGAATTTTATTCGTAATCTACTAATTCACATGGTTCACTCTCTATTCAATGAATTTCATATAAAATCTAATCTAAGCTAATCAATAATAAAAAATATGTTAGAGGGGAGTCTAATAAAAAATGTGTGTTCCTAATATTATTGCTGATCACATGTATATGTTGATAATAATAAAGAAAAAACACTCTCTTTTTTAAAGGTGAGTTACCTGAATCTGGTCCCCAACGTTGACTGTGAAGGTGTTAGGAACGGGATTAACAGCAACCCACTTGCCGTCTATGAGTACCTGCAAGCCTGCTACGTCATCTTGTAGCAAAATGGTTATGACATTTGGATCAGCATGTCCAGGCAAGCCATACGTCAGCTCTGGCTCAGGACACGGAGGGTAGTAGTTTATTGCCATGTGTTGTCCGTGCTTCCCTAGTGCCTTGCTGATGTACTCCTTCTCTAAACCCAAGCTTTCTGATATTACCTCGAGCAATTCTAGAGATAATGCTCTCACCTTTCTGCAGTATTCTGCAACATGTTCCCTGAACAGCACACACAAAATGCCCAACAAAAAATGATTCTAGGTTAATATCAAGGGGTATAGTTCAGATTCTTACCGTAATATTTCTAATTTTTCTAATTAAAGTAGTTGAATTTTAGCTTAAGATATATCTGTTTTTTTCTTCTGATAATTGCATAAGATATATGAATTGTTTAGTATCATATTTTAAGTTCAAAGACTTGTGTATAAAAAAGTGCCACGTTTTTATTTTTTTAAGAAAAAAAAGATCCACGTTATTTGTATAATTCATTAGAATATTTATACTATAATTTTATACTGACACATCGGTTTATATATATTTTTCTCTTAACGGATCAAAAGTGAACACTATATGGAATCTCTTGAAATTGTATGAATTAAAACATGTGCTATATATAAAATGGCTAAATTATTATTTTGGTCCCTCATTTATTTTAAAATATTTAATATGGTTTTTCTATTTTAAAAATGTTCAAATTGGTCCATCAATTGTCAAATGTTAAGCAATTTAGTTCTTTCCGTTAAGTTTGACTCTTGCCAAAAAACACAGTAAAAATTGAGAAAATAGAGAGACCAAATTGAATATTTTAAAACAAATGAAAGATCAAATTGAATATTTTAAAACAAATGAGGGACCAAATTGACGAAGTTTTTCCAGATTCCGACAATGTTTTCCAGCGATAGTCAAACTTAAAGGAAATGACCGAATTGTTTAACGTTTGACAATTGAGAGATGAATTTAAACATTTTTAAAATATAAGGATAAAATTAAATATTTTAAAACAAACAAAAACGGAAGGAGTAATTTATTCATATACAATCTACCGAATGAACACACTTACTAAATTGATCAGGTTTATGTACCTGAAAGATGGTGGGTTTGAAGGCCACTCGTGAATGTAATCCTCCAGAGGATGGCAGTGAAATCTAAGGTAGTCCCTCCAGTTGGCAACTTTTTCAGTCTTCACATTGAAACTTGTTGACAGTCTAGTTGTCTTCAACGGGTCATCAGAGTAATTCTTCAATCTCTCACACTCTGGTAAACGGAAAAATTCCTTTGACACATTCACCATGTTGCTAACCACACTCTCTGGAACTCCATGGTTCATAATCTTCAAAAAAAAAAAAAAATTACAAATTAAAGACAATAGCTTTTCATTTAAAGCGCAATTGAATGACGTCAGTTGCATTTAATTTGTGTATATGTTTCAACTGTGATCCTATATTCAGGATAAATAATAATTTATTTTTGTTTAATTTAGTTTTTAATCTCAATAAAATTTATCAATTTTAAATTTTAGTCATGTGATTCTGATGTAACACCTAATATGATATAACCATACAACTTGTTGAATTAAAATAATTTTGTTAAATCAGATTTATCAATTGCAAAGTTATCAAAGTAATTATTATGAGAACAGTTAAAATTATTCCCTTGGCTTCATTCCTGGTTGAACAACGATTAAACTTTCATTAACACTAGTGTCACAGCATAGTACATGTGTTGGTGTAACGTTGAAAATTGCAAACCTATGTTTATAACAAAGTATTAATTATAAAGTTTCTTCTTCTTTTTTTATTGAAGTATTTATAAAGTTTCTATTTGAACACAATTCTTAAACATAGAATGTAACAACGTATATGTTTCTTTTTATCTCCTAATTATTATTTATCATCTTTGTATACATGTTTTAATTTATCAAAAATCAAAGGAGACACAATATATATTCCTAATGTGATGATCATAAAATATTCCTGTTTTGGACCCAAAGGCACATTTGCAACATTAACCAAAACATAGTCATAAGTCATAATCATATAAATCAAGGGTAGCAACTAATAAAAGAGTCTGGCTTGATATGTACCTGAAAAAATCCATAATTTTGACAAGCATGGCCAATCTTTTGGATGATGTCAGAGCGGTTTGGGCCATCAAGGCCATGGAGGTCGATAATAGGAATGGAAGCATCTAAGGATCGAACGTCTTGAAGATTTGGACGTTCATCAAGAGGCCTGATGAAATTAGAGGGGACATGGCTCACAGTAGAAGCCAGGTCTGATAGCAGTGGCTTTGAGTTGATGCTAGCCATTGAGTTGAAGCACTATATCTATGCAATTTTGTATATAATATATATATATATATATATATATATATATATATATAGATAGATAGAGAGAGAGAGTTACCAACTTTAGAGAGAGAGAGAGAGAGAGTTACCAACTTTGCTAGCTATAAGCTATTGTTGCTAGGCTTGAAGCATGACAATGCACGAGATAAGGCAGAGGCACTTGCGTTCATTTATATTATTACATGTGCGGTGTGCCCACAAAAAACGACGGAGTCTCCTAAATTCCTATTAGATTATAATCTTACGGAAAATATTATAGAATAAAAAACAAATACTTTTCAACGTTACATTTAACATAAAAAAAATAGATTATTTATCTTTAAAACTTCAAACAATCAACATCATACAGGAGGTATTTCCTATAGAGGAAAAGCACAAATTCCTTTTGGAATCCTTACCTAAAACTGTCAGAAAATAGATTCTACAGTGAAATAAAATTGCAGTTTAAATTATAATTTTTTTGAATTATGACATTTATGTCTGCTAAATGTATGGAAAATCTCCAAGAAAAAACTATTATTATTATTATTATTATTATTATTATTATTATTATTATTATTATTATTATTATGTATTGCTAATTAATGCTCTTACTAATTAAGATATCAAGAAAAGATAACAATTTATTGAAAAACTATAATCCGTTTTACTTTGTTTCCAATTTTCTATTTTTTAAAAATAATTACAAAAAAATAACATTATTTTTGTTTTATCTTCTAAAAAATTTCTACAAACTTTCCATTCAAATTTTCAAAATCAGAAAACTGGATGAAATATTGTGACATTTTTGTAAATATTTTCAAAAACAAAATATGAGAATAGAAAACTTGAAACAAGTAAATAGGCCCAAAAGTTATTGACCACATCATTTCCCTTATTATATAAGGATGAATTATTATTTTTCATTTAATTATTCCTCTATCTCTCATTATATTAGGATTTAGATGCTTTTATATAATTAATTATTTAATTAATTTCATAAATATTTAAAATATTTAAAATATCATTGTAAGTCATATAGTTCCCTCATTTATATATTATATACATATACATACATATACATTAATTATCTTTATTTTTATATACTCATATTACATCAAGCAAACAGTTAATAATGGAAAATGTTATAAGTCTGACATGAATTTAATAGAAAATTGCTTAAAATAAAAAGAGACGTGTTAAATGAAATAACTAAAGAACAAATTTAACTGAATAAAGAAGGCTATTGCTAAAAAGTGTTAAGGATATTGGTTAAGTAATTCATAAAAGAAAAATTTATATTGAAAAATTAAATATTATATTTTTTGAAATACTAAATATATTATTTTTTATATAAATTTTTTTAAAATTTCTTAAAGAATGTTCGTATTTATTATGCACATGGGTTGCGTTATGGTATGACTTCATTGTGAGAGGTCAGCATTTCTGACGTAGAAGCAATAAATTTTGAGTAATGATTTTATGTTATTATAAATTTTTGATTAATTCAGTTCATTAATTATATGGTTAATGAGTCATCTGAAGCTTATTTTTCATAATCATATAAATATTTTTCATAGTTTATCATATCCTGTCTCTCTTATCCTGACCACCAAATGGGCCCTAAATGTAAAAATATATAACTTCTTTAATAAAAATATATAAGATTGATTTAATAAATATATATATTTTAATTCATTAAAAATAATTAAAAGATTTTTATTAAAAAAAAATTAGAGATAGATACACTCTTATTTTATTATGTTCGAGATCTTTTCATTTTAAAGAAGTTTTTTTTTTTTGAAAAAAAAAACTTCTTTAATTATTTTTAATGA
This sequence comes from Sophora flavescens, assembly GCA_030762895.1. Taxonomy (NCBI): domain Eukaryota; kingdom Viridiplantae; phylum Streptophyta; class Magnoliopsida; order Fabales; family Fabaceae; genus Sophora; species Sophora flavescens. The sequence continues at coordinate 296,256,895 of CM061062.1, forward strand.
ATTAAAATTTATATACATTTATCAAATCAAACTTAGACAAATTGAAGCTATTCCCTTTGATCTAATATATAAAAAAATAATCATAAGGTTTTTTATCCAATATATAAGCAATTTTTTTTCAATAACTCATTTAATAACATTATTTTCAAAATATCATTCATTTAATACAAATTACAATGACTCATTTAATGAAGATTGAAGTTTTAGATGAAGGGTAATTTAGGTAACAAACCTAATTTTTTTACAAGAATCAATGATATTAATTAACCACCTTAATATGTGTGTTCCATTAATTTTTTGCTTATACTCCCTCTGGTCCATAATATAATAAACAAATTGGTCCTTTTTTTTTAATCCAAAATATGAGTAACATGCATTAATTTACATACATATTAAATGCTAACTTTCAATATTACCCTTATTAATTATTATCATTAATTATAGGTTATCAGAATGTTAAATAAAATTAGACGGGGTAATTTTGGAAATTCATATAAGTATTAATTACAAATAAATGATTCCAATATATTTTTTTGTTATATATATTTTAGGGCTTTATTTCTTATATTTTGAATAGGATAGAGTAATATCGACATGACGGAGCAGTGAGAATGTGAGAAGTATTAAAGGTGGTGCCTCAGTTTCCAAGATAGTATGTTATATGAACATCCAAGATGGATATCAAAAAATATGTATAATAATAATATACTTATATGTACACAATTATCATTATATATTTTTATACAATTATCATTATATATAGAATGTCTAAAAAAGATATCACAAATAGGCGTTGAAATATCATTAATATTATTTGTTTTAGTAAATTTGTCAGAATGAACAGAAGTTCGGTGGAGGCTCACAGCCCGAGATTGGCGTTAAATTTACCGCGCAATGATGACCTCACTACGACTTCGTCATCTACCTGCCACCCACACTTTTTTTGGCATCATTTTTTTTCCTAAAAATAATTGAAATTCTTTTAAAGGGTTGATTGATTAAGAGATTAAGAAATTAAAGTGTTCTACTGTTTTTTTTTTTCTCTCATCCTAATTAATCATTGGGATCAAGTAAATGCTTAAAATATCTCAGATTTTACAAGGACAAAAAATAAAGAAAATATTTTATAGAGACTAAAATCAAAATTCTCTCATTTAAAAAAATATTAATTTTTTTTAATAAAAAAACACATGCCAATAAAAATTATTATTATTGCCACGTGTCCTGTTGACCAGTCAACATCATTTGCCACGTAGGCAAATCATGGCCATTGTTGACGGCAGGGACTAACGACAAAAATTTTAAAGTTATGAGGACGAAATGTAGAGAAAAAAAAAGATAGGGACTAAAACCAAAAGACCCTTATTTTACAGGGACCAAAATGTTCATTAAGCCAAAATTAAACGATCACTTCTCAAAACAATAAATACATCATTTTTCATAAAAAAAATTTATTTCTCGGTTCTTGTTACCTAGTGTCCGAAGGACATTGGTTAAGGAAACAAAAAATATAAATTTTGCATGAGAAATTGTAACTTTTAAACTTTGAAAATAATGAATACACCACTTCCCGATACATAATTTCTAACGTTGCAGCCTTAACCAATGTACTTAAGACACTAGTTAGCATTTCCTTTATTTCTTAATCAATCTTCCTCGTGACACGGATTAACATATTCCTTCAAAAAGTAACTTTTAAACTTTTAATGTATCCGATACACCATTTTATAATTTATACAAAATTTCATTGTATTCAATATATTAAAAATTAAAAATTGAACTTTTTACAAACAAAACAAATCTTTCATTCCTTTATAACCTGTACTGTCCGAGGAATAAAACCCAGCCATCGAGTTTCGATATCCGATCCGATAAAGGCGGAAAAGATAAGATATTGATATTATCTTTAATGATCTTGATATTATCTCAAATAACCTTATCCGGTTAGAAGAGATAAATCCCTCAATTTAAGGAAATCATATCTCAAAGATGATTTATGAGATAAGAAGAGATAAATCTAAATCTCTAAAAGATAATGGCATCCTATTATAAAAGGAGGAGGACCCTAAGATAAAGACACTTTTGATGAAGAACTATGTCTGGCTTTGATTCCCATTGGGATACGTAGAACCGGATTACAATATTCTGTCAAGCCATAATCTAAAACAACCCCGGTATTTACTCTTGGTTAGACGTTCTACGGCGAGGTTCCAGTAAGTCAAATCTCGGCAGGAACATTTGGCGCACACAGTTGGACCGAGGAACACATTCAAAGTCGGCTTGCCGAGTGGAAGAGGTAGGAAGCTTTAAAAGCCTTCCACAAGGAAATGGTCGAGGATAAAGTTTTAGAGTCTCAACATCGGCTCGCTCTTGAGCGGTCATAGAGCCAAGGTCATAGCTAGAAAATTTGGAAGGGTGTGGTTGCCAGTAGATGGGGAATTTAGGGTTTCCAGTCGAGTCAAAAAAGAAAGACTCATTACCCTCAGTAAGTCGGACTTTGAAGAAATTTGACTTGAAAAACTTATACGAGCTCTTATAGAGCCCGTTGATCCCCCTCTGCTCAACCCCACGCAGGGAGATCCAGCCAACTCGGTCCCCGAACCAAACTCGATAAAAGTAAAGAAATTTAGGAGCAGTAGCCTCTATCCCTATCTGGCCACACAGAATTTGGAAGGCTTTCATGAAGATGGTGAAGCTGGGTAGGAGCAACGTTCATAGCTCTCAAGACTTCGCACTCGAATGGGGTGAAGGGTATGGAAACACCAATTTGTTCAAAAAAGGTCTTGTATACATATGTAAAGTGTGGCTCGTCCGAAGGGGGGCAAAGAAAAACATGATCATCTTTTGCACAAGGAAGGCACTCTATAGTGCCACGTTTAGCAGCAACCTTGTTTTTTATGGCTTCGAGGGATTCAAGGCCCCTGAAGTTGGAGTGAAAGGCTCCTTCATCAGGCCTTACCCAGAAATACCCAAGAATAGTAATATCTGGGTATGGGACTCTAGGCATCCTATTGGTGCGCTTACGGTGCTAAGGAACGGGTGTGGCATCAGGAGTGACGGAGCTACTCTCATCAGAAGAGGAGGAGGCACCATTAGCACCCCTATCACCATGAGAGGAAGACGGAGAAGGATGAGGAGAGCCCCCAATCGAATTGATTTCGGGTTCTATGATCTGAACCCCAGAAGAGGCATTCTGGGATACCTTGAATGAAATCTCCATGGCTAAAAAAAAAGCAGAAATGAAACCGGAAAAAAAAGATGAGAAGGACGTAACTGGAACAGGAAAGGAAGTGTAAAAGCTTGAAAAAGAAGACGCTCGGGAGAGAAGAAAATAGAAGGTTCAGCGAAAGTGAAGCCCTGTATCCGGAGCTCGCTCGATTTATAGAAAAAGAGTAACGTTTCAAAAAAGAAATGAAACGTTACTTTTCGAAGTAATGATGGTGGTTAACGTGTGAGAGAAGAGAAATGTCTCTTCAAGTCCGCGCAAATTCGACGCACCAATGGAGGAGCAACATGTGGCAGAGACATCGGAATATACACTGTTGCACAATTAAGAATATGAGCACGAAGCCGCTAAGCAGGCCTCGGAAATAAGGTCATAATGGCCACGCATCACAAGTCAGCTTCGCCTTATTAACAAAGGCAACGTTTCTTTTCATCTCGAAAGCTAGGAAACATTGGTCACAGTGCAAAACTGAAACGACTACCCCCGTCTAGGTTAGGATCGGCTCCTTCAAAGAAGCTTCCTCGCTTTCTAAAAGCTCAAAAGCTTGGGGGGTTTGTGTATGGGCCGAGTTGCCGCCTATGTTTAAAGCTCCGTCACCAGGTTCACTGAAATGAAATATATATATAGACCGAGGTATAAAACTCGATCACTTACCTCGTCAAATTGAAAGGCTAAAAAGACCAAGTTTCTAAGCTCGGTCACCCGAGGTTAAACGATTGGTCGAAGTCAAAGCTTGGGGGCTTGTGTAGTGGCCGATGGGTAAAACTAGGTCACCGAGCTTGGATACCTGATCCGATAAAGACGGAAAAGATAAGATATTGATATTATCTTTAATGATCTTGATATTATCTCAAACAACCTTATCCAGTTAGAAGAGATAAATCCCCCAATTTAAGGAAATTATATCTCAAAGAGGATTTATGAGATAAGAAGAGATAAATCCAAATCTCTAAAAGATAATGACATCCTATTATAAAAGGAGGAGGACCCTAAGAGAAAGACACTTTTGACGAACCTAGATGAATCTCCCTTAAGCGTATTAGAGAAACAAGCTCGACTAAGACACTATTGAAGAGTCCTTGCTCGCTGGTATTCACCAGATACAAGATTAGGGGATTGAGATCACTGTATGACCAAGGGTTAAACCAAGAACTACGTCGGGCTTTGATTCCCATTGGCATACGTAGGACCGGAATACAATATTCTGTCAAGCCATAATCTAAAACAACCCCAGTATTCACTCTTGGTTAGACATTCTACGATCAGATTCCGACAAGTCGGATCTCGGCAAGAACAAAACCGATGCATTTGGGGCACTAATTATCATTTACTTTTTTTAATCTTTCACATTATCCTCTCACTTATAGGGATGACAATGGGTAGGGTCTGGGTAGGGTATTATAGTACCGGTCCCCATACCCACGTTGTAAAAATTACCCATATCTGGGCCATACTTGTGTAGGTAGCAACTTTATTACCCGCTCCCTTACCCGCTGGGTATCTAAATACCCATACCGCACCCATCACCCGCATTTTTATTAACTATTTAATAAAAAAAATAACTTTGATTAAAAATATCCTCGCGATCACTAGGTACACTGTCAAGTTGTGTGAGAAAATAGGAGAAGAGTTGCTTTCGAATTATTTAAATGAGTCACTACATATGGATTTTTCATCTATGATTAGGTAGGTAAACACATGCAAAATTAAAAATATCAGCATTGATAAATCCAAATGGTAAACCACAATATATATATATATATTTATATATATATATTTTTATATATATATATATATATATATATATATATATATAACAACATTATTGGAGAACAACATATATAAGAAAATATTTATAGATGCTTGAAAACATGATGAGAAACTTGTAATGTCAAAGAGGGAAGCATAAATATTTAATCTCTCTCTCTCACACACACACATATATTAAACATGCGAGTATGGGACGGGGTGAGTACTAGAGTACCCATATCCGCCCCTATACCCATTAAATTTTGCAGGTAATTACCCGCCCCATACCCGTACCCATCAAGCTGGTAATATTATCCTGCCATCATGGATAAATTTCGAGTGTACCCATTGGGTATAGTACCCATCGCCATCCCTACTCACTTAACAAATGAGAAATGTGTTGGGAAATGCCTGTACAATTTCCCTCTCTCTCTGATACCACCACTGTTGGGAATCTCTCGTACACACAAAGGATCACACACAACAAATTCACTATTCACGTATACAGGCACTATTCACGTATACAATCACTATTTATGTATATGGACACTATTCACATATACGGACACTTTTCAACACACCACAAAGACAAATAATAGAGAACACAAGAATTTAACGTGGTTCGGCATCTCTTGCCTACGTCCACGGAAACACCTCAACAAAGTGTATTCACTATCTCAAATATGTGATTACAAGATTGTAACCCACCCCACATTATAAGTTTTTGGACAAACTTATAAACCCTCCTTCAATAGTGTATCACTCTACAAACCCGAGTACCCCTCACTCTAGAGTTACAAGAAATAATACACTCTTACATTTTTACTCTCCCTACTGGTACCCTGGGATGCCCCCACTAGCTTGGGGACACCCCAGACTCTCTTCCCTTTTTTCTCTCTCACTCTCAGAAGCTCTCTTTCTCTTCTTTCTTCTCTTTCTCTTGCTTCTCTCCTCTAATGTATGCAAATGCCTCCTCTGTTTATAGAGGCTTCAGCAGTGTGAAAACACTACAGCAATTTCGGCTACACGGTGCAAAATTTCCACTGGCCTATGCACATAGCTGCTCCATTTTTCTTCACGCATGCAGTACCGTGCTTGAAGATGTGCAATTTCAAAGCCACCAACTTTGACTATTCAAAGTTAGCAATGGCTGGACCCCACATTTCTCCCCCTCCAGCCATTTGGGAAAATCCTTAGATCAGTTCAGGAGAGAACAAATCTCCCCCTCAAGCGAATGTCATACTTGTACCGCCATTGTCCATCATCCACAACGGATCACGCTGCCTAGCCTCAATATTGCTAGGAAGACTTTCGACACAAGGGATCCCTCAAATGGATCCACCGACTACCGCTTTCTTTTCAATACTCGTCTAAGCCGAACCATCAACTCTGCCTACATCTCCCCCTTCAGCCAAAAGGAAAAATATCCTTGGCTACCATTGCTTTGCCTTCTCTCATGTCTTCTCCTCTTCCAAAGCTCGATCCTTCATTGGGTGTGTTTCCCGCCATAGCTCTCATCTCAACATTCATCCACGAGTATTCAATAGTGTAACTTATACCGTCATTGCTACCATCAACGGGACACGCTGCCTGACCTCCATTGGTAGGAAGACTTTCGATATAATAGTTCATACATGGATCTACCACCAACGCTTCTATACTCGTCTGAATTTGTCACCTGATCGCACCAGTAGCTCTGATACCACTGTTGGGAAATGCCTGTATAATTTCCCTCTCTCTCTGATACCACCACTGTTGGGAATCTCTCGTACACACAAAGGATCACACACAACAAATTCACTATTCACGTATACAGGCACTATTCACGTATACAATCACTATTTATGTATACGAACACTATTCACGTATACGGACACTTTTCAACACACCACAAAGACAAATAATAGAGAACACAAGAATTTAACGTGGTTCTGCACTCTTACCTACGTCCACGGAAACACCTCAACAAAGTGTATTCACTATCTCAAATATGTGATTACAAGATTGTAACCCACCCCACATTATAAGTTTTTGGACAAACTTATAAACCCTCCTTCAATAGTGTATCACTCTACAAACCCGAGTACCCCTCACTCTAGAGTTACAAGAAATAATACACTCTTACATTTTTACTCTCCCTACTAATACACTGGGATGCCCCCACTAGTTTGGGGACACCCGAGACTCTCTTCCCTTTTTTCTCTTTCACTCTCAAAAGCTCTCTTTCTCTTCTTTCTTCTCTTTCTCTTGCTTCTCTCCTCTAATGTATGCAAATGCCTCCTCTATTTATAGAAGCTTCAGCAGTGTGAAAACACTGCAACAATTTCGGCTACACGGTGCAAAATTTCCACCGGCCTATGCACATAGCTGCTCCATTTTTCTTCACGCATGCAGTACCGTGCTTGAAGATGTGCAATTTCAAAGCCACCAACTTTGACTATTCAAAGTTGGCAATGGCTGGACCCCGCAAAATGAACCTGACTATGATCAAATGCTTAAATAGAAACCACTGCCGATAATTTTTTTTATACATATAAATTCAACAATCGAACTAAGAAATAAATGCTTTAACGAGTCAAACATCTTTTATTTGAACCAATTTTGTTGGCATCAATTATTAACATTAATTTTGTCATATATAGTCTTGTATTGTGAATAATGTATATCTTATGCATAATTCCTTAGCATTATTTGTACAAGCTTGTTCTAACATGGGCTTCGGAAGTCGGCGATCGAGTTGAGAACGGGCATGACTAAGAAGAGACCTTCGATGTCGAAGTCAGTTGATATTCAGTATTATTAACACCTTACTTTTTTTTTGTTCGAAGGTAAACAACTTAATTCTTTCACTAGCAGTAAGCAAAGCAATACAAGGAGGAACATGATGAAAAGTAGGAAGGCTAAGCATAGTAGGAGTCACCTTTGCTAAGCAATGAGCAACTCCATTGACTTGCCTCCTAATAAACCTCACTCTAAGGTTTGGAGATAAAGATAAAAGCCTAGAACATTCACTAATAATGCAACCAAACACAAATTAACAGCATAAGCAAGCTAGCTTATAGTCAGTCTCAAAAACCACATTAGCCAGACCAAGATTGAGAATCCACTGGATAGCAAAAAGAAGACCAAGGGCTTCACCAACAGGCACCTTCAAGCATGGAGTGGTCCACAAAGTTCTACCCTCAACAAAAGAGCCTTGCTCATCCCTGATGCAAATACCCCACCCAGTGATCCTATTTTCCTTCCAGAAAGAGGCGTCAACATTGCAAGTAAAATAACCACTGGGAGGTGGAACCCAACTAGTACCCAGAAAAAGAGTTTGAGCACTAACAATTCTTAGCCCAAAGTCACGGGCCTTAGTCCAGTCAGTAAGAAGTTGCATGGCCCTATTACAAGTGCTACTAGCTTCACGTGCTTCATTGTTCCAGAGGAGGGCATTAAGTGACTGCCATATAGACCACAAAACTGATGCAAACAAATTCCTGGTATTAGGAACCAAAATTTCCAGCATCCTAAAACACCAATCCTTAAAGCAGCTAGTACTATCATTAACTGAGCAAACCTGGTCAAGCAAACCCACCTTTGTCCAGCAGCTAACACTATGAGGGCAAGTGGTGTACAGGTGCCAATTGTTCTCAAAGGAGGACGCTCAACAAACACAAAAGCTACTGCACTCCACACCACGCTGTTGCAAACGGATCCTGGTTGGGGAGAACATCACGACAAGCACGTAGGCCATAAGTGCAGTTTGACGTGCTGGGGAACTTGCAGAGACCATATCATGTTCCAATCACCTACTGACCTCAAGTGGCTCGTATCAGTAAGCTTCTCCAGTGCTAGGTAGTAGCCACTTCTGATCGTGTAGGCACCATTGGGAGATGGAGACCAAATCCTCCTATCCTGCCAGAACGAAGCTTCTCATTATCCTCCATAGTAACTCTAGGGGCAATCAAATTCATTACCTGATTCACTTCTGTGTCCTGCTCACTAAATAAATCACTGAAATAATTTCGGGCCAGGTCGCCAAGACCACTTTGGGAAGCAACAAGATTACCATCAGGATCCTACAAATTTTTTATTTCATTCTTCTACTTCCTAGCCGTAGCAGAGCCATGAAAAAATTTAGTATTGGAACCCCCATCCCTCATCTAATGGGTCTTAGCTCTTTGACGTTAATAACGATCTTCCTGGATTAAGAGTTTATTAAGCTGGGATTTCACCTCCTTCATTTCTGCCACTGAGTCATCGTCATACTTGCCATTTAAATAACTAAGTCTCTGTTTGCACTTAGTAATATTGGCAGAGAACCTGGAACGCAGCCTTCGACCCCAATGGCACAAAGCATCACCACAAGTTTTTATCTTTGACCCAAGATCATTATCTGTACCGCCCCTCCAAGCCCCACTAACAGCCACATCAATATCATTTTCCATGAGCCAAGCATTCTCAAACCCAAACCGGCTTCTAACAATTCTGGCTAAAGTGCCTTCCGAGTCCAGAAGAAAAAGGGAATGATCGGACACAAAGGCCACCAAGTTGTAAAGTCTTGCTTTTGGAAATAAGTCACCCCAAGAAGGAGATAGAAAACCTCTATCCAAACACTCTTCAACCCAATTGTCTGTATCTCTACCATTAGACCAAGTATACGAAGGATAACCTATAATTCTAATTTGTTTGAAACATCATACAGATACAAATTATAGCATATTAGACATGTTAATCAAAGGAGAGGAGAAGAATTTCGTACATTGGAGCATCGCAGAATCCATCACAATGGATCAGAATGTGAGAGGGTTTATTCTCTCTTTGTGGTTGGTTCAGTGTGTCTGTCTGGAATGCCTAATGTGGAGGCAATCCTTTTAACCTACCAGCAGAGAGTAGGGACCTCTCAACGGGTTAACATTAGAATGACCCAGCCCATCATAGGGCCACTCTTAGTAAATACCCAACAACAATTTCACCAATTGGTTACGTAATTAAGAATTAATTTTATAACTGATATATTAATAATTTAATTATAATTTAATCACCAATTAATGCTAATCCACATATTATACACATTAAAAATTTAACAATTCTCCCACTTGGATAGCATTAATCAATTATTAAAAATATAACAATTATTAAGAAGAAATATCAGTTACGATCAAAGCACACGTTAACCAGCAGTATAAGAAATATAAGCTTTAACAATGCAAAAATAGTATCCGATAGGGAAGTAAATCATACATGCTAAAGACTCATATCTCACATAAAGAATGATGAATATAAAATTGCATATAATTAATAAAGAGAAATATGCAATTCAAGAATGATCCAAGCATCTTAAAATGCTATAAGAGATATGAAAACAAGAATGATGTCAATTTACATATCTCATAAAACGATAATGGGCAAATAATGGTTTCAGACTCCCACTAATCCAATACATCAAAAGACTTAACTAAGCCCATATGAATTACATGATTAGGAATATTCCAACGGTTAAGCCTTTGGTTAGTGGATCGCCAAGCATGTTTCTGTATCAATATGCTCAATCTGAGTGCGGAAACTCCTGAATCTTCTCTCTAACGAACAAAACTTTTCACATCAAAATGCTTAGTGCGAGAAGAGCTTCTATTGTTATGAGAGAAGTTCACAAAGAAAGATATTGTCACAATATATCACAAGTGGCCTAGATATGCTTTCAACAATATGAAAGCCGGAAATTAAATTTTTCAGCCACATGGCTTGACAAGTAGCCTCATAGCAAGCAACATACTCTGCTTCCATGGTAGAAGTAGGCTGTAAGCGTCTGTTTGACGCTTTTCAAGAAATAGCTCCTCCTGCCATCATGAAGATAAAGCCAGTAGATTTTCGGTCGTCGGGGCAACTGCGAAATCGAGAATCGAATAACCGAGTGACCTGAAGTTGATCGGACTTCTTATAGGTCAACATATAATTTTTGGTTCCTCGCAAATATCTCATGACCTTTTTACGGCTTTCCAATGACCCAAACCTGGGTTGCTCAAGTATCTCCCTAAAGAATTTACAGACAAAAGCAATGTCGGGACGAGTACAAACTTGAGCATACATTAAACCGCCAACAATGGAAGCATATGGGACCTTTTCCATTTCATTTATTTCTACATCATTTTGAGGACATTGAGATTTAGAAAATTTTTCCTCACCCTTTTGAACAAAAAGGCACATGGGGAGCAAGAATGCATATTAAACCTTTTGAGGACCTTTTCAATATATCCTTTTTGAGACAATCCAAGAACACCACGTGACCTATCACGATAAATCTGATGCCTAAAACAATGAAGCATCACCAAGGTCTTTCATATCAAAGTGGCTACTCAACATAAGTTTTGTCTCTACGTCAAAATTTTAACACAACTGCTAGCAAGAAGTATATCATCAACATATAGAACGAGAATGATGAACTCACCCTCACAAGTCTTCAAGTAAACGCACTGATCTGAGGCATTTTCTTTGAAGCCAAGAGAAGTGACAACCTGATCAAACTTCAAATACCATTGTCTGGAGGCCTGTTTCAGTCCATAAATAGACTTATTCAGCTTGCAAACCAAGTGCTCTTTGCCTGTTTCAGTAAAACCTTCAGGCTGAACCATGTAAACATCTTCAGTAAGGTCTCCAATCAGAAAAGCCGTCTTCACATCCATCTGGTGAAGTTCTAGATCAAAATGAGCTACCAAAGCCATGACAACTCGAAATGCAACTTTTGTAGAGACTGGTGAGAAAGTCTCCTTATAGTCAATGCCTTCTCTTTGGTTATAGCCTTTAGCTACCAGTCTGGCTTTGTACCTTTCAACTTTACCATCTGGAGTACGTTTCGTTTTGAAAACCCATTTGCATCCAACAGGTTTACAACCAATTGGTAAATCCTCTAGATTCCAAACACCATTATGAGACATAGAAGACAACTCATCATGCATAGCATTCAGCCAATCAGAAGCATGAGAGCTAGAAATTGCCTCCTTAAAGGTAATAGGATCATCATCATCATTGAGGTCAAACTCATGTTCCTGAAGATATACAACATAATCATCTGGTATGGAAGGTCTGCGCACTCTTTGAGATCGTCTCAGTGGAACTTCATCAACAATAAGATCATGTTCTTGTTCATCTACTAGTGGTGCTGCCACACCATTGATGAGCCTCTGTTTGACTGGTTTTATAACTAGTAAAGACCTTGGCTTTGTGCTTATTTTATATCATTTTTACCCAAATTAGACTTGATTGTTCCTAAGTAGTATTTTGAGTCTGTAAATTGTTTTTAGGTTAATTTAGTTGTTTTAGAGTTGAATAATTATTTACTTTTATTTTCTATTTTCAGGTTAACAAATAAAATAAATCTGGAGCCACTCGCCCCGCGAATGATCTCTCGCCCCGCGAGTATTGCAACCATGAAAAAGTCAGAGACGATCACGGCTTGCCCGTGTTGAAGATCACAGTCGTGGCAATTCTGAAGTTGAAGCGTTCGCCTCGCGAGCATTCCTTCGCCTCGCGAGTCTTGGAAGACCAGAAGCCATCACGGTTTGGGCGTGTTGAATGCCACGGGCATGTAATTTGGAAGTCAAGAGTTCGCCTCGCGAAGGATGTTCTCGCCTCGCGAGAAGACAAAGAGTTGCAGACCTTTCATGTAATTCGCCTCGCGAGTAGTGCTTCGCCTCGCGAGTACTCTGACTCCAGAAACGTGTATATAAGCAGTCTTAGGCAGAAATGAAGGGAGAGTCAGAATTAGCCAGTTTTGGCTAGTTTCTGAACTTGTTAGCTATTGTTTTCCTTTTAGTTTGTTGTCTTTCTTTTGTAATGGAGAATTAGTCTCCTAGATTAATCTACTGTAATTGGTTTCTGTTAACACTTGAGGTTTTGTATTTCATGATCATTTGCTTTTCTCTTTTCAATACCATGCTGTATGTTTCTGTTTGTTATTTCAGGAATATATAGTGTTGTATTGTTTCATCTCGGTGATGTTATGTTCCTATATATAATCGCGTTTGTTATTTCGCGTGTGTTCATTCATGTTCGTTTGTTCATGAGAGTTTAACCCCGTTTGTTATTTCGGGAATAGGAACATACATCTGTAGTAATGGTTTTCGTTTGTTAATTGTTGCTACAACCGGGAGGGGATTAGTATCTGCTTAGGATTTGCATGAACCAATGATAGTGGGAAACTGAGAACAGTAGGTTAATCGCTTTTGTCTATTTGCTATTTTCTTTAACTGCTTTGTTTTTAGTGTTTTGTTTTCTTAATTTAGTTTTCAATTCAAAACCCCCATTTCTAACTTTTACTAATTTTCTGTTAATAATAACAACAACTAAAGAGTCCTTGAGAGACGATCCGAGTTGTTGCACTATACTGCATTATTTTATAATCGCTCATTCTTTTTGGCGCGTGGCGGCAATGCTGTCAAAAATTGGCGCCGTTGCCGGGTACTCTGTTTGGTTGTTATTAGCAGGAAATAATTTAAAAAAAAAAAAAAAAAAAAAAAAAAAAAAAATTGCTGAATTTGTCTGGTTATGGATCTTACTGATAAGCTCACTTATTTGAAGCAATTGTTTCAGCAGACACAGTTTTGTGGCATGTGCGGCTCTCCTGAGCACTGTGATGAGGCATGCCCCATTCGACAAATACTACTTATTGGCCTCGAGCTTATACATTCCATCCCGACAATCAAGGCAAAAAGCTTGAGGATAATGAAGAACCCTCTGAGGCACAATTTATTCTTGAAAATACCTCCGAGGATGAGTCCGATCATCGATATTCATTCTTGGTTGTGTGTTGAATCCCCTGATGATTGTTATTGTGATGGCAATGCTTTGTGTGTAGATTGCTATTTTGAAAGGTATGTTAAGCAAAGCATCCATATGGATCAGGAGGATCAAGAGAACATCTGCTCCCCCGTGCCTGAAGATAAAGAAGAACCTTTGGGAGTAGATGATTCAAGTAAAACAATTGAACGTGTTGAGAGTAATGGGGTGGATGAATTGATTGAAGAATTTCCAGACATTGTAGATTTTTCTTGTAATATATGTACTAACTCTAACCTTTGTTTGGTGTGTGCTGAAATTTCTGCGTGTATAGCAGGTGAAAAATTTGTTAGTGCAGTGGATGAAGACACTGCGGAAGTTGAAGCAGCACCAGTAACCGTTTCTAACTGTTTACCACCTCCCCCTGAGGAGCCACCAGTGCTGGATTTTGCACCCTTGGATTTTGAACCATGGCCAGTCCAAGAGGTTGGGCCCCACTTCTATTGGGGAGATTTTGTTGAAAAGGAGGTCATCTGTGACCCCAGAGGAAGTGAGAAGTCCGCCGCACTGGGTGGAGTTATCATGGTTGTCAAGTGCTCACCTCCACATCAAGGCTGCAAGTTAGGGAGGCATGGAATGAATTTCAGTCCTTTGGCTACCATGTGGGACTTATGTTACAAGCAATGGGATCCCGGTGGAACCGCCCCTCAATGAGTTTTTCTTAACCCTTATCTCTTTTAATTTTCTTTTTCTTTGCTTTATTTCTGTTTTGTTTCCAATAAAGCTCCTGAATAATTTGAGAAGCTCAGGAGTTGTGTTGAGTCTGGTATGGGCAAGTTTGATGGATTTTATTGGTTTTGCATAGATTGATGGCATAATATGTGTTGACTGTTTTCCCCCTAGGATTTGGAAAATTTTTGAAAATTGATCCCCATATGATTGAAAACTGAACTTTGGGATTTTGTTATGATGGCATGATTTATGATAAGTTTGGGGTGATAGGAAGCACACACTAGGGATAGAATCTCTGTCAAATAATTTGCAAAAATGTCCAGGTGAGGTTTTGAGCCTCCAACATGTTTTAAACTGTGTGAAAATCACTTTTTAAGTTGCACTTTCCTGAATTTGATTGAATCTCTATTTGGTTTGCATGATTATATGTGTGTAGCAAATGATTTAGGCAGTTTTTCCTTGTAAATAGCTACTTGGCCTAAAAATAACCAATTCCTAATGCATGTTCCTTAGTTAGCCCCATTGAGCCTATTAGCCTGTTAATTCTTGATAACCTAATGTTATAAGCCCAAAAATCTGGAAAACCATGTTAACCCGATCTTAGGATTAGGAGAGCATGTAATCTTAGAATGGGTGCAAGAAACTAAGTTTGGGGTGGCTGCAAGGTGTAACATGTTGTTTGGGATTGAGAAAAAAATTTATGTAAAAAAAAAAAAATTGTGAAAAAAAATAAAAAAAGAAAAGAAAAGAAAAGAAAAACAGAAAAAAAAATAATAAAAGTGCAAAAATGGCAAAAAGGAATAAAGAGGATGTAGCCACCCCAGGCATAATGAAAAATAAAGAAAGGAACTTGAGTGAATTTCAAAGTGTAAAAATGTTTCATGCTCTCTTAGTTCCTAGGGTCTTGACCTAGTTCCTTTGTATATCCTACCCTTAGCTGCCAGGCCCATTACAACCCATAAAAGACCTTTTGATGTTGCTTGCATGTTTTTACGTGGGAATCATTTTGAGATGAAAACCAAATTTTTGGGAAGTGCTCTTAAAAGTGAAAATTGAGTGAAAATGTTAGCCTGACAAAAATTGAGTGATTGAGTGAACATAAATTTCCCTTGTGAGGAAGGCAGTTGTTTGATTTTGGTGATCTCCCTCTTGTGTGTGACTTGGATCCCCAGCTTAGATTTCTGATTGTTTGAATAATGAAATTCTCAATTGTTTAGAATAAATGAATGTGGGGATTGGATTGGATTACTTTGCTTGAAAGGGGGGAACATTGAAGAAAAAAAAATATTTTGAAATATTGCTTGAAATTTGTGCAAGGTTGATTGAGCTCTTAAGCTTGCCATGTTTTGCCAGGTCTTGAGTCTTTTTAAGTTTTTGAGTTGTAGTTTGCTTGGGGACAAGCAAAGTTTAAGTTTGGGGTATTTGATGAGCCTCTGTTTGACTGGTTTTATAACTAGTAAAGACCTTGGCTTTGTGCTTATTTTATATCATTTTTACCCAAATTAGACTTGATTGTTCCTAAGTAGTATTTTGAGTCTGTAAATTGTTTTTAGGTTAATTTAGTTGTTTTAGAGTTGAATAATTATTTACTTTTATTTTCTATTTTCAGGTTAACAAATAAAATAAATCTGGAGCCACTCGCCCCGCGAATGATCTCTCGCCCCGCGAGTATTGCAACCATGAAAAAGTCAGAGACGATCACGGCTTGCCCGTGTTGAAGATCACAGTCGTGGCAATTCTGAAGTTGAAGCGTTCGCCTCGCGAGCATTCCTTCGCCTCGCGAGTCTTGGAAGACCAGAAGCCATCACGGTTTGGGCGTGTTGAATGCCACGGGCGTAACAGTTGGAAGCTGAAGAGTTCGCCTCGCGAAGGATGTTCTCGCCTCGCGAGAAGACAAAGAGTTGCAGACCTTTCATGTAATTCGCCTCGCGAGTAGTGCTTCGCCTCGCGAGTACTCTGACTCCAGAAACGTGTATATAAGCAGTCTTAGGCAGAAATGAAGAGAGAGTCGAATTGCCAGTTTTGGCTAGTTTCTGAACTTGTTAGCTATTGTTTTCCTTTTAGTTTGTTGTCTTTCTTTTGTAATGGAGAATTAGTCTCCTAGATTAATCTACTGTAATTGGTTTCTGTTAACACTTGAGGTTTTGTATTTCATGATCATTTGCTTTTCTCTTTTCAATACCATGCTGTATGTTTCTGTTTGTTATTTCAGGAATATATAGTGTTGTATTGTTTCATCTCGGTGATGTTATGTTCCTATATATAATCGCGTTTGTTATTTCGCGTGTGTTCATTCATGTTCGTTTGTTCATGAGAGTTTAACCCCGTTTGTTATTTCGGGAATAGGAACATACATCTGTAGTAATGGTTTTCGTTTGTTAATTGTTGCTACAACCGGGAGGGGATTAGTATCTGCTTAGGATTTGCATGAACCAATGATAGTGGGAAACTGAGAACAGTAGGTTAATCGCTTTTGTCTATTTGCTATTTTCTTTAACTGCTTTGTTTTTAGTGTTTTGTTTTCTTAATTTAGTTTTCAATTCAAAACCCCCATTTCTAACTTTTACTAATTTTCTGTTAATAATAACAACAACTAAAGAGTCCTTGAGAGACGATCCGAGTTGTTGCACTATACTGCATTATTTTATAATCGCTCATTCTTTTTGGCGCGTGGCGACAGCGCGGTCACCATCTTCATGTTGAAGATTCTGATCATCATCATTAGCTGGAATCATAACTTCTGTAGGAAAAGGAACAGCTGGTATAGGAACTATGGTGCGATCTTCTCTAAGAGTAACTGGTCGTGGTATATCACTCCCACTATCCAAGTCATCCTCAAAGAAAATCGCTCGATCAGATTCGACGACTCGCATAGAATGAGATGGACAATAGAATCTGCTACCTCTGGAACCCACACAATAGCCAATAAAGAAACCACTAACAGTCTTAAGATCAAGCTTCTTAGACTGAGGATTATAAGGTCTAACTTCTGCCTTACAACCCCATACATGAAAATGTTTCAAACTCGGCTTCTTTCCACTCATAAGCTCATATGGAGTTTTTGGTACAGACTTGCTAGGTACTTGATTTAGAATGTAGACAGCAGTTTTTAAGGCATCTCCCCAAAGAAAGTCCGGCAATGATGAATGGCTCAACATACATCTTACCATATCCATAAGTGTGCGGTTACGCCTCTCTCGCAACTCCATTTTGCTCGGGAGTACCAGGCATAGTGTATTGAGCTTCAATACTGCATTCCTTAAGAAATCGGGCAAAGGTCCTGGGTTTCTACCCGTCTCATTATATCTACCATAGAATTCTCCACCTCTGTCGGATCTTACACATTTTATCTTCCTACCTGTTTTCAACTCAACAAAGACCTTAAAAGATTTGAAAGCATCTAGGGAACTAGACTTTTCTTGAAGGATATCTATCCATCCATATCTCGATAAGTCATCTATAAAGGTAATGAAATACCCATATCCACCCATGGCAAGTGGGTGTAATAGGTCCACACAGTCGGTGTGAATCAACCGTAGCACATCATCACACCTATTTGCTGCTTTATTCCTAACCTTGGCGATAAATTTGCCCTTGATGCAATCAATACATGTATCAAAATCGGAGAAGTCTAGATCATGAAGAATACCTTCCTTGACTAGCCTCTCAATACGGGGGCCTAGAAATATGCCCCAAACGTCGATGCCATAACATAGAAGAATGTTCATTAATCCTCTTTGCGTTTGTTTCAACAGCAATTGTGATGAACATGTCATGTAGATTTAACATATAAAGGCCATCACGTAAAACCCCCGAACCAAAGGAAATAGAATCTGAACAAACAATCAATTTTCCACTACCAAACTTAAAGGTGTAACCACATTTATCCAAAGCGAAAAAGCAAAATCAAGTTCCTTCTCATAGAAGGTGCATACACAAAGATCTCTTAAAACCAAATTATGTCCAGAAGGCAAAAGTAAAGAAACAATTCCAATGTCAATAACAGAAACTCCAGCTCCATCTCCCATAATAATTTTAGACTCAGCATCACTTGGTTTCCTCAGGCTTGTGAACCCCTTGCTTCTCTTGTTTCTTTTTCAAGAAATAGCAATCATCTACCTTGTGGCCATACTTCTTACAATACTTGCAGTTACCCTTGAAGAAACTTTTCTTAGCCTGCAGATGCTGCTTTGTATTTTTCTTCTTTCCCTTTTGATCTTTCTTCACAAATCTTGAACCTGAATTAGAAGTTGGATTTGGAGCAGATGCAGCAAAATGAGCACTGTGTGATTTACCTTTTTAATGGACTCTTCTTCTTGTGTAACAATGGCAATCATCTCGTCCACTGTCCATTCAGCCTTCTGTGTATTGTAAGAGGTCTTCATAACATCGAATTGTGAAGGAAGAGATTCAAGAACCCGGTAGATTAAAGTACTTTCGCCAATTTCAACTTTAAGAGATTTCAGTTTGTTGTAATAGTGCATCAGCTTCATGATATGCTCACGCACACCACTGACCCCATCATATTTGGTCTTGTCAAACAAGGAAAGATACTGACTTTTCTCGAGCCTTCTCAAAAGTCATAAATTTCTCTCACTGACTTTACGATATTCTTTAGCATTATCGGTCTCTAAGATACTCTGCCTGATGGATTTTTCCATAGTATACTTCATCACTTTCAGGCACACTCTATTAGAGTGTTCCCATTTCTCATAAGCATTCCTCTGAGCTGCAGTAGATTCATTTGTGAGAGCTGCTGGCTTGTCTTCCCTCAAGGCCAGATCCAAGTCAGCAATGGTTAAGTAGAGATCTAGAGACTCTTTCCAGTCCTCATAGTTTGTCCTATTTAGAGTTTTGACAGAATTTGGGAAGGAGGCTGACATAAAACAAAGAATAAGGAATCATTAAGAATTGAAAGGTAATATGATTCCATATATATGTTCAGCCAATCTTGCCCATAATACAAATTTCTTATTCATTATAATTCCGCCTAAGGGTCCCGAATCATAATAAATAAGAAATATAATAAGAAGAATAATACAATGTACAAAACTTACATCACCAAAATTTCTAATACCGATAGGGTACTTGAAAACCATAATTGACATAAGCTTAAGACAATAGTACGATGTATAATAACGAATTACATTAATAATAGTACACCGATAGGGTATAATTATTATTAATATAATACAAATATAACACATTAGAATAATTGATTATTTAATAACACAAATTTTGTATAATTATACCCACGATAGGTGAGTTCATAACTATACAAAATATCAATAGTCATGCTACAATTATACATTAGAAAAAATATATTATATAACAAATATAGCATAGAACACACAACTTAATTCATATAAGGCTCTAAAATTAATTCCATCTATATGACACATGATCAAGGAGAGTATAACATATCAAAGTGTCACAAAAAAGTAGGGAACAATTTAACATAAAATGGGATCACTCAAATCACAAAATTATAGCAAATCAATAACCAAAATTGAAGGTCTTATTAAAGAATAAAGATATATCAGATTTTTTTTTTTTAAAATTTTTAAATATTCGACCACCTTTTCCAAGTCAAACTCAAAACTGCCCTTTGGTGATTTGCTTTATTACCATCATTCATTGTAATTAATTGATAGTTTAATGCCACCATAATCTTAGGGTAACCGCTCGACTTTGCATTGTCTTTATGCCCTTCATATTGGTGTGATGCTTCTCACATTAAAATTATAACGTTTCAGTTACTGATGCGTGATTTTTAGATATAAAGGCAAGTGCACCTCGTCGCAATCAAGTAATACGGTGGTAAGACCGGTTATCGTATCCACAGGGATCGGATGTCAATTACCAATTCACAAACTCAACAACTATCTAGACTAAACTAAAGTATGAGAGATTAAAACAGAAAATAAAGAAATAAAATATTTTTTTGTCTTTTGGGAATTTTATCGAACACTTGGTATGCAAACAGAGACGTGGCTAAGATTGTTAGGGTTAGACTATACTAATCCTCCCTTAATTGCAATGAAATGGTAATCAACACAAGTCCTACTTCAATTATGACAATCAAGCCTTTTCTAAAATACTCAAGCCTAATGTCTTAGGTGCATTGAGCCTAAAACCCCAAATCAAACCCTAATGTCTTAGGTGGATTAATCTGTGATTTTGCATTAAGTCAAGACTTATAAGATTGCAAGCATTCAACACCTATGTCTAGATTCTTGAACTACTTGGCATATGATTCATGAGCATGCCTTAACACCAACCTTTCAGTCATCTATCAAAGCAACATATCATTCATATGGGTAGCTAATCCAAGGAAAGCATTAAGCACAGAATCACATACTCATAAAGAAATAGAGACTTGCATTAAAACCAAATCAAATACAAACAAGTTTAGAAAAGCTACATCTAACCCCAACAATGGGGGAATTTAACTACTCATATACAACGAAAACCAAACCAGAGAAATAGGAGAAGATGAGAGGAGAGACTCCATGTGAGCTTTCCTTCTTCTTCAAAGCAACCTCTCTTGGCTCCCTTCTACTAGGGTTGAAACCCTAGCCCAGCCATAGCCTCCAAATGCCTCCAAATGCCTCCCTCTGGACCCTTTTTTAGGTTAGAAGTCCATCCCCTTTTCTGTTCAACGCAGCCTTATTTATAGATCAGTCGCGCGTCACGGCCGTGATGGCCATCATGGCCAGGCCGTGACGGCTTCTGGATTGGGCGAATTTGCACAACATGGGTTCTCGCGAGGCGAGCCCTTTGTTCGCGACGCGAATCCTTAATTTCTGGTAGGTCACGGCCGTGATGTCTGTCACGGGCATGCCGTGACAGTCTCTGACTTTTGCCTTCTGCTCTGCTTGATCACGGCCGTGATGGTCATCACGGCCAGGCCGTGATGGGCTCTATTTGGCTCATATTCTTCACTTTTCAAGCTCTTTTTCATCCAAGCTCCACCAAGGCTGATTTTGATCATTTTTACATTGAATTCCTGCAAAACAACACCAAGAAACCGCTTCACCCGTTCCAAGGGAAAATCTAACTAAAATCAACTAAAGAATGCCTAATCTATATGAAAAATGCATGCAAAAGTATATAGAAAACATGATGTAAAATCACACTATCAGTTACGAAAGAATGACGGCAGAAAGATATATGGAAGCTCTAACAGAGAAACAAAAAACTACTCAGATGTTGAAATTAGCAGTGACCGGAGTCACGGAACTCTTGAGGCTTGTCTCTCCTTCCCATCAAACAAGGTCTCTGTCTCTCTATCACTCACTCTGTCTATGCAATCCACAATATCACTCTATATATGTATTTAGTGTTGAGTGAGTCCTACTTACTAATGTGCAGCGTTTTGAGTGGAGATGTTGAGAAACAGAGAGATGAATTCTCAATTTCAAGCGTCGATGATGTTCTAATCATCATCAAGTCTGATCATGACAAGGCTTATTTTGTAACATGATATGAAATCCCAAAAAAATTTTGCATCTTGATTGGAAAAAAACATAAATTAGGGTTCATATAATTTTCAGAATAGCTATAACATGTATCTATCCTTGGCTCTGATACCAATTGAAGGATAACCTATAATTCTAATTTGTTTGGAACATCATACAGATACAAATTATAGCATATTAGACATGTTAATCAAAGGAGAGGAGAAGAATTTCGTACCTTGGAGCATCGCAGAATCCATCACAATGGATCAGAATGTGAGAGGGTTTCTTCTCTCTTTGTGGTTGGTTCAGTGTGTCTGTCTGGAATGCCTAATGGGGAGGCAATCATTTTAACCTACCAGCAGAGAGTAGGGACCTCTCAACGGGTTAACATTAGAATGGCCCAGCCCATCATAGGGTCACTCTTAGTAAATACCCAACAACAATTTCACCAATTGGTTACGTAATTAAGAATTAATTTTATAACTGATATATTAATAATTTAATTATAATTTAATCAACAATTAATGCTAATCCACATATTATACACATTAAAAATTTAACAGTATACGGATGGCCCTCCAAGGGAATGTCTCTGAAAGCTAGCAATCTTGCACTGCCTCTCTGAAACCCCTCATAAGCCAAGGCGGATGAGCAATCCTACCTCTATTATCATCATTGGAGAGGATATCATTAAAGTCGCCTATAACACACCACGGAAGAGATGACATATTCCTCAGATGATGCATCATTTGCCAAGTCTCACTGCGTCTGCTTCCCCGCTAGGGTTTGGCATAGTACCTACCCTACTCATCATTCAGCCACCTGCCTCCTTGGCTCAGCCCTCAGCTCGTTGCTCCACCCTCGTACACCATCATCAACTGGATTCGTATATAACAGCTCGCACTTCTTCTCAGTGTGTCCAAGGCATCCACACACAAAACAGAATATGCTTTCCTTGTTGGATGGATCGTATTCCACAAACTCACCAATATAGTTACCAATGTGTTGTCCAACAATCTCTGTCATAAAGCTAATCGGTAGACCATGAGCCTGAACCTTGAACTCCACATATATGATTCAGAGGGATCGTTTGTAAGGCCACTCCCATCTGCATCCTTGGCACAATTAAAAGATGGTTATCGAACGTCCACGACCCTCCTTTAAAAACATCCTCTACATCACGATGACGGGCAAACTGAAACAGCAAGATCCCGGGTATATCTGACTCCTCGATCGCCACTCCCTTTACTAGTCTCCAAATGCTAGCCATCTGTTTCCTCATGGCAATTATCCTGATAGGTCTGTCCTCTAAGAACCTCCCTACCAGGCAGAGCCGCACATCACTCACCTCCTCCACTTCTTCAGCCACGAGAAAACTCCCCACCTTCCTCCAGATCGAGAAAGGCCACCAATGTTTATGTCAGTCATGGCACACTAGAAAACACAGATCGTCTCACTCAAGAGAGGAGATAAAAACACTCATTCCACTGTCATATTAATACCGTACTTGGAACGCTTAATAGCGATGTTAAGGCAAAAGTATCATATTTGATATGACATTTTAAATACGTGGAATAAATGATGTCATTGTATGGTTCTTAATTTATATACACCAGTAGTTGCTATATTTATGTTGAAATATAATTACATTATATTTTATTGATCGAAACAAAATACTTAAATTTTTTATACTATAATTATATTATACTAATATTAGTAATTGTTTCATTTTCAAAATCCTTGAACCTGATAACGGAACCAATGACCATCAGGTTTGATTCGGTTCGGTTTAGATCCTAACAAAAAAAAAAGAACCAATTTAATTGGTTCGGTTCAGATTTTCGGGTTCGTCAAATTATTGGTTCGGGTCTTACGTCCATAAACTTTCCCAAAAAACATAATAGTCTTGCTACCTTTCATGGATAAAACATTTAAAAACAGTCCACAACCTGACACACTCTAGTTAGAACCCGTATATATATAATATAAAAATTTGAAACTATAAATTATATATAAATATTAAAATATAATATATACTAAACATTAAGATATATATATATATATAAATTTTTAAACATATAAATATTTATATATATATATATATATATATATATATATATATATATATATAAATATTAAAAGAGTCCACAACATGACAAACTCTACTTTTAGTTTTGACTGTTACAAAAGTAGTAAAAGTAGAGTTCCCAATTATATTATAGTATCAATATTGATGATCATAATAATAATAATAATAATAATAATAATAATAATAATAATAATAATAATAATATATGTAAACAATTAAAGTAATTAAGTTACTTTAAAAAAAATCCCAAAAAAAACCACATGACGACTTCCTAGCGTTTCTTTCAAGCTTTAGAATTAATTCCCAGGAAAGGAATCACATTGTAGCTTTATGCCCCAAACTTCTCGAAGAACACGGTAGCTTTGCTACCTTTCATGGCTAAAACATTTAAAATATATATATATAAGTTAAAAAGTCAATAATAAAATAATATAAAAAACCGATGCATCAGTTAGGTCCCTAAAGTATAAAGTTTCAATTGGGTCCCTGAACTTATATAAAATTTTCAGTTATTTTAATTGGGTCCCTATCCTAAAAAGTTTCCAATTGGGTCCCAGAACTTATATAAAATTTTCAATTAGGTCCCTAAAGTAAAAAGGTGGCTATATAAAATAAAAAGTAATAAAATGATAGATGATGAAATTTAGAAGAAAAAAATTTGATTGACACAATAATAAAATGACAAAAGATAAAATAAGAGAAAAAACTCACTATTTAAAATAATGATTATTTTGTTATTATCATTTTAAGAAGTAAATTTTGTCTATCAAATTTATTTATTTTTATTTAATTATTACACTAAACAATAATTTTCTCACTAAGTTTTTATTATTAGTATTTTAAATAGTGAGTTTTTTCTCTCATATTCTGCTTTTATCATTTTATTATATATATTTTTTTAAATTTCCTCATCTATCATTTTATTATTTTATATATTCACTTTTTTAACTTTAAGGACTCAATTGAAAATTTTATATAAGTTCAGGGACCCAGTTAGAAAATTTTTAGTTCAGGGCCTCAATTGAAATTTTATATAGGTCTAGGGACCTAATTAGAAATTTTTTAGTTTAGGGACCTAATTGAAAAATCCAAATTAGTTCAGGGACCAACTCAATAATTAAACCTATATAATAAAAAAATCTGAAATAATAAAGTCGTCCCAATTTAGTGAAAAAAAAATGAAAAAGAAGAAAATTAATGATGATCGAACTGTTGTGATGATGTCAATGACATATCCCATTTAATGCATCTCAACCAAGTTAAGCAAATAATATAATATTAAAACAATCAAGTATAATAATAATAATAATAATAATAATAATAATAATAATAATAATAATAATAATAATAATACAAAATATAAGAAAAAATAATGGATTAAAAAAATATTAAACTCCTTAAATTAGGGAGATGCAGCCACATCAGATGTATAGTAAAAGTTGTTGGTCCTTTTTATATTTGTATTGATACAAAGATTGCCTTGTTTGACTCCCAAAACAATGTACCTTTACCTGTTTGTAAATATTTTAAAACAAAAAATATATAAGTTTTAGAAAATTAATAAAATAATAATGAAACATTTCATAACTTGACATGTGACTTACCCCATTGTGCTACACTAAAATCAAAATTTCCCCTTATCAATTAGTATAGATATAGATTTATTATTGGTTTGGTTTGATTCTGTTCGAATCGGAAAATATATATATATATGAATAAAAAATATTAAAAAAAATTAAATTTTAAACTATTAAATTATATATACATTAAAATATAAGTATATAAAAATTAAAACATCAAAAACATGATAACTCTACTTTAACTGTTTGTCAATTTATGATTGGTCAACAGCGTAAAAAAAACTTTTCACTGTCAGTGTATACAAATAAATTCAAAAAAAAAGTATTAGGGAAAAAATATTATATTTTTAAAAAAAAAATTAATGAAAACGTAGAATTTTTTTTAAAAAAAGTAAACAAATTTTACAAAAAAAAAATTAAAAAAAAATAATAAACGTACAAAAAATTAAAAAA
This sequence comes from Sophora flavescens, assembly GCA_030762895.1. Lineage (NCBI taxonomy): Eukaryota > Viridiplantae > Streptophyta > Magnoliopsida > Fabales > Fabaceae > Sophora > Sophora flavescens. Next base: position 296,282,947 of record CM061062.1, read on the forward strand.
GGTAAAAAAAAGTAGTTTTTTTTTAAAGTAAAAAAAAATAAAACTATTAAAAAAAGTCAAAAAATCCTACTGCTAACATATGTATGCACAGTAAAAATATCCCTCCACCTTTTATATTAGTATAAATTCTGTTCATGACCATTGATCCGTAAATATCATTTCATCCAAAATAATTTGATATCGGTTTATAATTGCAATCGGATCGATTTCTTCGTCAAACACACAGAGGAAATGAAAGTTTTCGAGAGGAATTATTCCAATCATTCATGTTCCTGATTCAAGGGGTTGTTGCATCGCCGGCGCTTATATCTTCTTTCGCTGACTGTGTGATTGTATAATCAAGATACAATTAACCTATCTAGGTGGAATTAATTTTGGTAGAATTGATTTTGATAGAATTAATTTTAAAATAATTGATTTTGAAAAAATGAAGGTTAAAAAAGTTGATTTGTGTTTGATAACAATATTTTAAAAGTATGTTTAAAAGAATTGATTTTGTTTGGATGATAAAGTAAAATGGTGTAAATATATAGAATTTTTTGAGTCATACATCTAGAATCAATTATTCTTAACGAAAAGTTTAAATTTTTACTTCCATAAAACTCAATTTTAAACTTCTCCAACTCATTTTTATTCACATTATTTTCTATCCAAACAAAAATTGAAGTTGTAAAATTGATTCTTTTGAAGCAGACGAAAATTTTAGAAACTAAAAGAAACATACACTTAGAGGATGTTGGTGTTCATAGTTTTTTATACCTACCCTTTACCACAAAATGACAAGATGCCTACCTGCCTGCTGTACTTGGCTGCATTTTTCAAACGTTCAAATATTTCTGCTGCGACTTACTAGCTAGAGTGACCAAAATCTATTTGACAATGTGGTACAAGACATGTTGAAAGTTGAAACCTTCCTTCAATCATTCATTGATGTCAAAATTGACTTATGACATTGGATTTGTCACGTAGAAATTGGATTTGAACTTTACAGTGGAGAATCTCCTTATTAATAAATTGATAGAATAGGTTTTTTTTTATCCTTTTAACTTATTTTAGTTTTCAATCCGGTCTTCTAAATTTAGCTATTATTTGATTTTCTTTTATTCCTTAATATTTTTTTTTATAGACAAACATTAGTAATTAATATGTTATATTAATCGGGGGAGTTGAATCCATTATCTTATTATCACTCTAATTCTTATATCATTCTCCTAAATTACCTTGACCACATTTTACTCCTTAACATTAGATTTATTAAAATGGTGGATTGGTTATATATATATATATATATATATATATATATATATATATATATATATCATCTTCTTCCTCGTTTGTCTTACAAAAACTCAGGTAATAATAAACAAATTACACTGTCAACGGTAGAATCAATTTTTGAATCTTATAGTAAGTATTTCTCGAGAGAAACTCCTTGTTAATGAATTAGTCACAATCGTATGTATGGAATTAGTCTTACAAAAATACCTATTCAAATGATTCGGGATTTTTTTTTTCACAAGATAACTATACTCGCCTTAGATTAAAAATTTAGAATAAATATATAATTTAATTAATATACATTGTTAACTAATATAAAAAAATTATACCCTAAACCCTAACTAGTATATGGAAATTATATTGTTGATCAGTTGTAAATTATCAAATCTTTTTTTTAGTAACCAATCGTAATTAGGGCATTTGGCTCCCCAGTGGGTCCACGAAGTGCCCCCATAAAAATATATCATTTGGGCTCACTATGAGACTAATATCTGCTGGGCGCTTAGTCACAGTTAATGTTCTTCGTCCCTTCCCAAAGATGTGTTCTGTGGGATTCGAATTCAGATCCTTCCGACAAGCTCGGTCTGCGCAACCAACTGAGTCACGGCCATTTAATTATCACATCATTTAAAATATTTGATATATATATATATATATATATATATATATATACTAATATAAAAGTTGGATAGACAATTTTACTGTATATACATATGTCAGTACTAGGATTTTTACCTTTTTTCATTTATTTAAACTTTAAATTTATTTAAACTTTTTTTAAGTTTATTTAATTAAAAAAAAAATTGTAACATTTTTTTTTAGTTTTTTTTTACGTCTTCCTTAATTTTTTAATTTTGTTTCCTAATAATTTTTTTTTTGCTAATACTTTTTTTTTTGAATTTATTTGTATACACTCACAGTGTAAAGTTTTTTTACAATGTCAACCAATCATAAATTGGCAAACGGTAAAAGTAGAGTTGTCATGTTCTCAATATTTTAATTTTTATATACTTATATGTTAATGTATATATAATTTATTATTTTTTATATTATTTATTTATATATATATATATATATATTTTCCGGCTCGAACCGAATCAAACCAAACCAATTTTAATTGGTTCGGATATTGTCATTGTCATTTTAAATTTTTTTTTGTTTTAAATATTTTTAGCCAGGAAAGGTAGCAAAGCTACCTTGTTTTTCGAAAAAGTTTAGGGTCATAAGACTCGAACCAATAATTCGATGAATTTGAAAATCCGAACCAACAAATTAAATTGATTCGTTTTTTCCTTTTTTTATGCACGGCACCGAATTGAACCAAACCAAATGGTCATTATTTCAGTTATTTTGGAACTGAACCAATTACTATATTTTAATATTTATATATATTTAAATATTCAATATATATATCACTTTATTAATTAACAACTTTTCTTCTACTGTTTCTGTAACAGTAGAAGCAGTTGTCAATCGGTGGATTATTTTGGATTATTTAAATTTATTTATTTATTTTTTAAACATATATTCTTAAATTTTTTTTTAAATTATTTTTTTCCCGAATTATTTTTTTTCTAATTTAATTTTTTTAAATGATTATTTTATAATTCATTTTTGAGAAAATATTTTTGTTTTCTAATTAATTTTAGTTTTCTAAATTTTTTTCAATATTTTTTCTAGTTATTATTTTCCTAATTTTTTTAAATTATTTTTTATATACTTTTTTTCTATTTTTTTTCCCTAATATACTTTTTTTTTTAAAAAATTTAAACATATTTTTTCATTTTTTTTTAAAATATATATATTTTTTCTAATTAATTTATATTTTTTTACAGTTAATTTTATTTTTCTAATTTTTTAAAATGTATTATTTACTATTTTTTACTTTTTTTTTAAATATTTTTTTCTTAAACTTTCTTTCTAAATTTTTTTGTTTAATCTTTTTTTAATTTAATTTTTTATTTTTTATTCTAAAATAAGTTTTATAATTTTTTTTTATTTTTTTTACATTTTACTTAATTTTTTTAAAAAAAATTCCTAATAATTTTTTTTGCTAATATTTTTTTTGAATTCATTTGTTTGAAATGATAGTGTAAAGATTTTTTACACTGTCAATCAATAATAAAATGACAAACAGTAAAAGTAGAGTTGTTGTGTTCTTGATATTTTACTTTTTATATACTTATATTTTAATGTATATATAATTTAATAGTTTAAAATTTAAAATTTAATATATATATATATATATATTTTCCCGTTCTAATCGAATCAAACAAAACCAATTTTAATTGGTTCGGATATTCTTATTGACTTTTAAAGTTAATAATTTTTTTTGTTTTCAAATACTTTTAGCCAGGAAAGGTAGCGAAACTATCGTGTTCTTCGAAAAAGTTTAGGATCGTAAGACTCAAACCAATAATTCGATGAATTTAAAAATCCGAAACAACCAATTAAATTTGTTCTTTTTTTTTTTTTGCACGGCTCCGAATTGAACCAAACTCAATGGTCATTAATTCGGTTATTTTGGAACCGAACCAATTACTATATTTTAATATTCAATATGTATATCACTTTATCAATTAACAACTTTTCTTTTACTATTCCTGTAACAGTAGAAGGAGTTGTCAACCGGTCAATTATTTTGTATTGTTTAATTTTTTTTAAACATATATTTTTTATAATATTTTTTAAAATTTTTTTTCCCCAAATTTTTTTTTTCTAATTTACTTTTCTTAAAATTTTTATTTTATAATTGATTTTTTAAAAATATTTTTGTTTTCTAATTAATTTTATTTTTCTAATTTTTTTGAATATTTTTTTTGAATTATTATTTTCCTAATTTTTTAAAAATATTTTTTATATAATTTTTTCTATTTTTTTTCCTAATTTATTTTTTTAAAAATTTTTAAATATACTTTTTCCTAATATTAGTTTTATTTTTTTAAATATATATTTTTTATAACTAATTTATATTTTTTATAATCAATTTTATTTTTATATTTTTTTAAATCTATTTTTTCCTAATAATTTTTTTCCTAATTTTTTTTAAATATTCTTTTTCATAAACTTTTTTTCTAATTTTTTATCTTTTAATTTTTTTCTAACTTACCTTTTTTTCCTTTTAAAATATTTTTTTGTAATTAATTTATAATTTTTTTTTACATTTTCCTTAATTTTTTTTAAAAAAATCCTAATAATTTTTTTTCTAATACTTTTTTTTGAATTTATTTGTATGAACTGATAGTGTGAAGTTTTTTTACACTGTCAACCACTAATAAAATGACAAACAGTAAATGTAGAGTTGTCGTGTTCTTGATGTTTTAATTTTTATATACTTATATTTTAATGTATATATAATTTCATATTTTATGTATTTTTTATTTATATATATTTTAATATTTTCCTCTTCTAATCGAATCAAACCAAACCAATTTTAATTGGTTCGGATATTGTTATTCTCTTTTTAAAGTTTAGGTTAAAGTAATCTTTTGGTCCCTATACGTGACACCGATTTTCAATTTGGTCCCTATACGTAAAAAGTTATCAATTTGGTCTCTATACGTGACATTAATTTTCAATTTGGTCATCACCGCTAATTGCTCCCTATATAAGAGGACCAAATTGTAAATTATTGTCACATGTAGGGACCAATTCAACAAAAAAAAATTAAAATCGATCCCTACATGTGACAATTATTTTCAATTTGGTCCCTATATGTGATAATAATTTGCAATTTGGTCCCTCTTATATAGGGACCAATTAGCTGTAAGGATCAAATTGAAAATCAGTGTCATGTGTAGGGACCAAATTGATAACTTTTTACCTATAGGGACCAAATTAAAAATCAGTACAACGTATAGGGACCAAAAGATTACTTTAACCTAAAGTTTATATTTTTTTTTTAAAAAATATTTTTAGCTAGGAAAGATAGCAAAGCTACCGTGTTCTTCCGAAAAGTTTAGGATCGTAAGACTCGAACCGATAATTCGATAAATTTGAAAATTCGAAACAACCAATTAAATTGGTTCTTTTTTTTTTTTGTGCACGGTTCCGAATTGAACCAAACCTAATGGTGATTAACTCGGTTATTTTGGAACAGAATCAATTACTATATTTTAATATTTATGTATATTTTAATATCCAATATGTATATCACTTTATCAATTAACAACTTTTCTTCTACTATTCCTATAACAGTAGAAGGAGGTGTCAACTGATGGATTATTTTTAATTATTTAAATTTATTTATTTTTTAAACATATATTCTTTATAATATTTTTAAAAAAATTTATTTTTTTACAGTTCCCAATTGAACCAAACTCAATGGTCATTAATTCTGTTATTTTTAACCGAACCATTTACTATATTTTAATATTTATATATATTTTAGTATTCAATATGTATATCACTTTATCAATTAACAACTTTTCTTCTACCGTTATTGTAACAGTAGAAGGAGTTGTCAACTGGTGGATTATTTTGGATTACTTAAATTTATTTATTTTTTAAACATATACTCTTTATAATTTTTTAAAAAAAAAATTTCCCTAATTTTTGTTTTTTTATAATTTACTTTTTTTAAAATATTTATTTCTATAATTGATTTTTTTTAAATATTTGTGTTTTCTATTTAGTTTTATTTTTCTAATTATTGTTTTCCTATTTTTTTAAAATATTTTTTATAATCCTTTCTAATTTTTTTTTGAAAAATTCTATTTTTTTTTCTAATTTACTTTTTATTTTTCTAATATCTGTATTGATATAAATAGAGGCAGGGTCATTCATATTTTTTATTTTTTTCTATATCATTGCCTTTGTTTTTTCTATTTTAAATGATAAATCTATATCCATACTAATTAATAAGGGGAAATGCTGATTTTAGTGTAGCACAATGGTGCAAGTAACATGTCAAGTGATGAATTTTTTTTTCTTTCTAAAATTTATATATTTTTTGTTTTAAAATATTTACAAACGGTAAAGGTACAATGTTTTGGGAGTCAAACACGACAATCTCTGAATTGACATAAATAGAGGTAGAGCTATTCATATTTTCTAATCTATTTTTTTCTACATCCTTGCTTTTGTTTTTTCTATTTTAAATAATGAATCTATATCTATACTAATTAATAAGGGGAATTAATGATTTTCTAATAAAGAAACACTTGTGAGCATCACATGATTTAAGAGGATTAGTTGATCATTAGTAATAATCAAAGAGGAACACTTAACACATAGTGCTACATTACGTATTGTAATATCATTTTAAAATAAAAATAATATTCAATTCTTTGCACTCAAATTATAGATAAAATTGTTTTAAGGTTTTTACTGATGCAAAAATACTAGTATATATACATATATTGTTGAATTTAATTTTTATTCTAAAATTGTAGAATGATGAGAAATCATGTAATGTATATTTACATACCATTTTACCCCAAACTCCAAGAGGTTGGTCGAGTGGAACATAACATGGTCTTCTATCGTATTTGATAAATTGTAGTTTTTAGTCCTTACTAATCTCCTTGAGAGATATAAATAAATATAAATTCTTTTGTAAATATTCATAGAGCTCGAAAATAATAGAATATACCATACCTTGGATTGAGATACCATCTCTTGATCCTAAATTTTATTTTTAAAAAAATACCATTTTATCCACCGTTATCAGTGCTACTAATATCACCATTGTCGGAGTGGTAGGTGGTGGAATCGTGCGAGGTAGAATAGAAGTAGACAAGATTACGGGTCCACATGCATGTGGTGATGTTGGTACGTATAGCAGACAAAGAGGAATAACAGATGGAAGCCAACGGCCAAGAGCTGAAGACCAATTTCTCGTTTTCCCTTTCTTCCCCCACACCTTTTTTTTTCTTTCTTTTTTTTTCTGCCACAATGGTTTTCAAGATAGTCATTAATTTCCAGAGACGTACCTCCATCATCATAAGAGCATGCATGTCCTGCACTTGTCACTTAGACACTGACCACCCATTACATGTGGATGATCCATCATTGAAGTCGAACTTTCGAACATACCAAGGTTTGAGAGCGGAGAAATATGTGATTTCAGAAAAGAGATTCCTTGTCAGTAGGTGGTTTTAAATTCATCTATTTTATTTGAATATAAAATTTAAACACTATATATAATATATATAAATATTTGTCACTTATTTTTTATTTTTTTATACATACATTTCAAGAATATATAAAATAAACAAAAATACACCACATGATATCCGTTTTTTGTGTTAAAAAACATTTGACTTTTAAATTTCTATGTTTGAGAAAGATAAAAAAAATTACTTGATTAAAATATTGATGTTTTTAGATTATCGTGTCCAATATTCAAATAAGTCATCTTTAACTCATTTTAATTCCTCTCCACAAATATATTACACCCTCAAAATTTCTTATTCAAAGTCCGAATGGGGTGAATCATCTTAACTCTACTGAGCATCCGAGTGAATATTATGGTGTGTTTGATATGCATTAAGATACAAAATAGTTAAGAATAAGTAGGACAGTATATTACAATTTCTTGAGTCATATAACAATTTTTTGTTCTGTACATCGTTTGATAGATCACTAGTGCAGAAAATACTTTTAACATCGATTAAATTTTATTTTTAAGATCAGTTTTTGAACCGATGTCTAGGTTATTTTGGGAACAATGTTAAATGTTTTCCATTTAATTTCAAAAATATCACCGCCTCCTTTTTAACATTGATTAAATTTGAACCAATGTTAAATCCTAACGTTAAAAACATATTTTGCACTAGTGAATAATGGACATCACAAGTAAAATAATATTAATTTTACTATAAAACACTTTGTAATATATATTATTATATATTAATATCTAATATAATATTATTAATATATGTAAGTATTAGGCAATATATAATATATATTATATATATAATAATATATTATTATTATCATCATAATAGTACTATATATTATTAATATGTATTATATATAACATTAACGTTCCATCAAAAAAAATATAACGTTTACGTCTTTTGAAAAAAAAATACAACGCTTAACGTGGGGAGGGGGAGGGGGGGGGGGGGATAGAGAGGTAAGGATAATTTTGACTTTTTTGATAGTCTGTCCATGTGACAAAAAGTTGTCCCATGGTTTGAACAAGGGACAAAATTTTGGGTTTTTGTCCTATCCCTCACCCTCTTTTTTGTCCTGTCCCTGGACACTTTTCAAATCAGACATGGAACAATTTTTTTTGTGCTGTCCAGCCCCCTGATTTTTTACAAATCAAACATATCTAAAATGTCTAAACTTGTCATGACATTTCGTGGACTCACTACCAGAAAGTCAAATGCTTTAATTACGATCATTGACAGATCTTGATCGAAAATTTTGGAGGAGCCAATTAGCCACTAGGTAAAATTATTTATTCAAAATTTATAAATAATTATATATAATTTAAGTGTAATCTTGATAGACAGCCTAATGTAAAGCTTTTTATAATGTGAACATATCACAAATCATTTTATAAGTGACTTTCTAAGGTATTCATTATAAAAGTCACACAGTTTTATGATGTAATAATTTATGATTGTGGACAGTGTAAAATTTTTACACTAGTATTACATATCAATTCAATATAGTTTCTGGATTAAAATTGGTACATATTGTCAGTGTAAAAAAATTTTACACTTCAATCGTAAATTATCACATTATTATTATTTTTTACTCTTATCATGACTATCTTAAAAGTCACATTTGGTTGACAATATAAAATACTTCACACTGACAATATATCAAAATTAAACTCTATAATTTTATCAAAGTTTCAAATAATATACACAATTAATACTTTTGAAGTGGATATATTAAAGCTATACAATTTTCTGTTAAATTTTAATATCTATAACAGTGGATTAGCATTAATTAGTTATTAAATTATAATTAAATTATTAATATATCAGTTATAATATTAATTCCTAATTACGTAACCAATTGATAAAATAGTTGTTGGGTATTTACTAAAGAATGACCCTATGATGGGATGGGTCATTTCTAATATTAACCCATTGAGAGGTCCCTACTCTCTGCTGGTAGGTTATAAGAATAGCCTCCCCATTAGGCATTCTAACAATCATAAGAATACGTAACCAAAACCTACCGGAAAGAGAGGAGTAACCCTCTCATCTTCTCCAACATTCTAAAAACTGTTCATCTTCTTCTCATCCTTTGATCTCTGCTGTGATGGATTCTGCGAATCTCCAAGGTATGAAATCCTCCTCTTTACTTTGATTAACATGAATCACATGCTATGATTTGTATCTGTATGGTATTTAGATTTATAAGTTTTCCAACAATTGGTATCATAGCCATGGATAGATACATGTTATAGCTGTTCTGAAAATTGTTAAGGATTTTCATATCATGTTATATCAATATAAAAAAAAAAAAATTTTTTGCTTGCCCGTTTTTTTTTACCTTCAAAGAACTTTCGTTTTCATGCCTTGTTCTTCAAAATTCGAAACTATGATTCTGGCCAATGATTTCGAAAATTGTTTAAGGGCTTTTCTCCCCACATGTTATTCGAGTAACATATTCGAAAATCGTTGGATTTCATTAAATAAAACGTGAGAAATCGATGTTTTTCGTTTCCCTTTTGCGTGAAACTGGTTCAATCGCCCCGCGAGTTTTGCTCGCCTCGCGATTCTGGGCATCAGCATCTGTGGAATTCCAGATTCGCCTCGCGAGATTATTCTCGCCTCGCGAACCTGAAAGCCAGAAGACAGTGAAATTGTCATCCTCTCTGGGTCGCCCCGCGACTACGCTTCTGGCCTCGCGACCCCGAAGGCTGACTGTTCTAGGAAAATGAAAGGTCTCTGGGTCGCCCCGCGACTACGCTTCTCGCCTCGCGACCCCGAAGGCTGACTGTTCTGGGAAAATGAAAGGTTTCTGGGTCGCCTCGCGAACACTTTACTCGCCTCGCGAGTACCCGCGAGAAGACCAAACGTTGCTGACTTTTCACAAGATTCGCCTCGCGAGATACCTCTCGCCTAGCGAATATTTTATATGGTTAAAACTGAAAAATATATTGTATTTTTTAATACTGTACTCTAAGGTTTTGATCTAAAATTTTGTGATTGTTCTCTACTTTTTTGTGACATTTTGATATGTTATACTCTCCTTGATCATGTGTCATATAGATGGAATTAATTTTAGAGCCTTATGTGAATTAAGTTGTGTGTTCTATGCTGCATTTGTTATACAATTTAATTATTCTAATGTATAATTGTAGCATTACTATTGATATTTTGTATAGTTATGAACTCACCTATCGTGGGTATAATTATACAAAATTTGTGTTGTTAAACAATTAATTATTCTAATGTATAATTGTAGCATGACTATTGATATTTTGTATAGTTATGAACTCACCTATCGTGGGTATAATTATACAAAATTTGTGTTGTTAAATAATTGATTATTCTAATGTGTTATATATTTGTATTATATTAATAATAATTATACCCTATCGGTGTACTATTATTAATGTAATTCGTTATTATACATCGTACTATTGTCTCAAGCTTATGTCAATTTTGGTTTTCAAGTACCCTATCGGTATTAGAAATTTTGGTGATGTAAGTTTTGTACATTATATTATTCTTCTTATTATATTTCTTATTTATTATGATTCGGGACCCTTAGGCGGAGTTATAATGAATAAGAAATTTGTATTATGGGCAAGATCGGCTGAACATATATATGGAATCATATTACCCTTCAATTCTTAATGATTCCTTATTCTCTGTTTATGTCAGCCTCCTTCCCAAATTCTGTCAAAACTCTAAATGGGACAAACTATGAGGACTGGAAAGAGTCTCTAGATCTCTACTTAACCATTGCTGACTTGGATCTGGCCTTGAGGGAAGACAAGCCAGCAGCTCTCACAAATGAGTCTCTTTGCAGACAGAGGATTGCTTATGAGAAATGGGAACACTCTAATAGAGTATGCCTGAAAGTGATGAAGTATACTATGGAAAAATCCATCAGGCAGAATATCTTAGAGACTGATAATGCTAAGGAATATCAGAAAGCTGTTGGGGAGAAATTTATGACCTTTGAGAAGGCTTTAGCATGCTTTGAATCCAATGTCAGTGATGTTCCTCCAAATACTTGGTGGTTAGATTCAGGTGCAACCATTCATGTTGTGAATTCCTTGCAGGGGTTCACAAGCCTGAGGAAACCAAGTGATGTTGAGTCTAAAATTATTATGGGAGATGGAGCTGGAGTTTCATTATTGACATTGGAATTGTTTCTCTACTTTTGCCTTCTGGACATAATTTGCTTTTAAGAGATGCTGTGTATGCACCTTCTATGAGAAGGAACTTGATTTCTGTTTCTGCTTTGGATGAATGTGGTTACACCTTTAAGTTTGGTAGTGGAAAATTGATTGTTTATTCAGATTCTATTTCCGTTGGTTCAGGAGTTTTACGTGATGGCCTTTATATGTTAAATCTACATGATATGTCTCACACACTCATTTGTTGGAAACAAACGCAGTAGGATTAATGAACAATCTTCTATGTTATGGCATCGACGTTTGGGGCATATTTCTAGGCCCCGTATTGAGAGGCTAGTCAAGGAAGGTATTCTCCATGATCTAGACTTCTCCGATTTTGATACATGTGTTGATTGCATCAAGGGCAAATTCTTTCGCTAAGGTTAGGAATAAAGCAGCAAATAGGTGTGATGATGTGCTACAGATTGATTAACACCGACTGTGTGGGACCTATTACACCCACTGCCATGGGTGGATATGGGTATTTCATTACCTTTATAGATGATTTCTCGAGATATGGATGGATAGATCTTCTTCAAGAAAAGTCTAGTTCCCTAGATGCTTTCAAATCCTTTAAGGCTGCTGTTGAGTTGAAAACAGGTAGGAAGATAAAATGTGTAAGATCTGACAGAGGTGGAGAATTCTATGGTAGATATAATGAGACGGGTAGAAACCTAGGACCTTTTGCCAGATTTCTTGAGGAATGCGGTATTGAAGCTCAATACACTATGCCTGGTACTCTTGAGCAAAATGGAGTTGCAGAGAGACGTAACCGCACACTTATGGAGATGGTAAGATGTATGTTGAGCCATTCATCATTGCCAGACTTTCTTTGGGGAGATGCCTTAAAAACTGCTGTCTACATTCTAAATCAAGTACCCAGCAAGTCTGTACCAAAAACTCCATATGAGCTCGTGAGTGGAAAGAAGCCGAGTTTGAAACATTTTCATGTATGGAGTTGTAAGGCAGAAGTTAGACCTTATAATCCTCAGTCTAAGAAGCTTGATCTTAAGACTGTTAGTGGCTTCTTTATTGGCTATTGTGTGGGTTCCAGAGGTAGCAGATTCTATTGTCCATCTCATTCTATGCGAGTCGTCGAATCTGATCGAGCGGTTTTCTTTGAGGATGACTTGGATAGTGGGAGTGATATACCACGACCAGTTACTCTTAAAGAAGATCGCACCATTGTTCCTATACCAGTTGTTCCTTTTCCTACAGAAGTTTTGATTCCAAATGATGATGTTGATCGAATCTTCAACATGAAGATGGTGTGGCAAAGACCGCTTGTAGATGAACAAGAACATGATCTTATTGTTGATGAAATTCCACCGAGACGATCTCAAAGAGTGCGCAGACCTTCCATATCGATGATTATGTTGTATATCTTCGGGAACATGAGTTTGACCTCAATGATGATGATGATCCTATTACCTTTGAGGAGGCAATTTCTAACTCTCATGCTTCGATTGGCTGAATGCTATGCATGATGAGTTGTCTTCTATGTCTCATAATGGTGTTTGGAGTCCGGAGGAATTGCCAATAGGTTGTAAACCCGTTGGATGCAAATGGGTTTTCAAAACCAAACGTACTCCAGGATGGTAAAGTTGAAAGGTACAAAGCCAGGTTAGTAGCTAAAGGCTATAACCAAAGAGAAGGCATTGACTATAAGGAGACCTTCTCACCGGTCTCTCTGAAAGATTCATTTCGAGTTGTCATGGCTTTGGTAGCTCATTTTGATCTAGAATTTCACCGGATGGATGTGAAGACGGCATTTCGAATGGAGACCTTCATCAAGATGTTTACATGGTTCAGCTGAAGGTTTTACTTGAAACAGGCAAAGAGCACTTGGTTTGCAAAGTGGAATAAGTCTATTTATGGACTAAAACAGGCCTCCAGACAATGGTATTTGAAGTTTGATCAGGTTGTCACTTCTCTTGGCTTCAAAGAAAATACCTCAGATCAGTGCGTTTACTTGAAGACTTGTGAGTGTGGATTCATCATTCTCGTTCTATATGTTGATGATATACTTCTTGCTAGCAGTTGTGTTAAAATCCTGACTGAGACAAAACTCATGTTGAGCAGCCACTTTGATATGAAAGACCTTGGTGATGCTTCTGTTGTTTTAGGCATCCAGATTTATCGTGATAGGTCACGTGGTGTTCTTGGATTGTCTCAAAAAGGATATATTGAAAAGGTCCTCAAAAGGTTTAACATGCATTCTTGCTCCCCATGTGCTTTTTGTTCAAAAGGGTGAGGAAAAATTCTCTAAATCTCAATGTCCTCAAAATGATGTAGAAATAAATGAAATGAAAAAGGTCCCATATGCTTCCATTTGTTGGCGGTTTAATGTATGCTCAAGTTTGTACTCGTCCCGACATTGCTTTTCTTTGTAAATGCTTTAGGGAGATACTTGAGCAACCCAGGTTTGGGTCATTGGAAAGCCGTAAAAAGGTCATGAGATATTTGCGGGAACCAAAGATTATATGTTGACCTATAAGAAGTCCGATCAACTTCAGGTCACCGGTTATTCCGATTCGATTTCGCAGGTTGCCCCGACGACCGAAAATCTACTTCGGCTTTATCTTTATGATGGCGGGAGGAGCTATTTCTTGGAAAAGCATCAAACAGACGCTTACATGCCTACTTCTACCATGGAAGCAGGTATGTTGCTTGCTATGAGGCTACTTGTCAAGCCATGTGGTGAAAAATTTGATTTCCGGCTTTCATATTGTTGAAAGCATATCTAGGCCACTTGTGATATATTGTGACAATCTCGCTGCTGTGAACTTCTCTCATAACAATAGAAGCTCTTCTCGCACTAAGCATTTTGATGTGAAATATTTATTCGTTAGAGAGAAGATTCAGGAGTTTCAGACTCGTATTGAGCATATTGATACAGGAAACATGCTTGCTGATCCACTAACCAAAGGCTTAACTGTTGGAATATTCCGGAATCATGTAATTCATATGGGCTTAGTTAAGTCTTTTGATGTATTGGATTAGTGGGAGTCTGAAACCATTATTTGCCCATTATCGTTTTTTTTATGAGATATGTAAATTGACGTCATTCTTGGTTTCATATCTCTTATAGCACTTTAAGATGCTTGGACCATCTTTTGAATTGCATATTTCTCTTTATTAATTATATGCAATTTTCTATTCATCAATCTTTATGTGAAATATGAGTCTTTAGCATGTATGATTTACTTCCCTATCGGATACTATTTCTGCATTGTTAAAGCTTATATTTCTTATAATTGATGGTTAACGTGTGCTTTGATCGGAATCGATATTTCTCTTTAATAATTGATTAATGCTATCCAAGTGGGAGAATGTTAAATTTTAATATGTATAACAATGGATTAGCATTAATTAGTTATTAAATTATAATTAAATTATTAATATATCGATTATAATATTAATTCCTAATTACGTAACCAATTGATAAAATAGTTGTTGGGTATTTACTAAAGAATGACCCTATGATGGGATGGGTCATTTCTAATATTAACCCATTGAGAGGTCCCTACTCTCTGCTGGTAGGTTATAAGAATAGCCTCCCCATTAGGCATTCTAACAATCAAGAATACGTAACCAAAACCTACTGAAAAGAGAGGAGTAACCCTCTCATCTTCTCCAACATTCTGAAACTGTTCATCTTCTTCTCATCCTTTGATCTCATTGTGTGATGGATTCTGCGAATCTCCAAGGTATGAAATCCTCCTCTTTACTTTGATTAACATGAATCACATGCTATGATTTGTATCTGTATGGTATTTAGATTTATAAGTTTTCCAACATTTTCATCTTTAGCATATGTTTTCTTTCTTCAACAAATGTATAATTTTTTTTATTCTTATACCATTTTATTTTTAAAGATAAAAATATCACTTCTAGGATACCTAAAATTAATTACATAATATGGAATATTTGTAAGAGTGTAGTAATATTTTTATTATATTAAAAAAAAATTGTTAAAAAAACTGGGGGAGCCGTTGCTCCCTCCTACGCTGTAAAAGGTCCGCCAGTGATTACGATAGATTCCACACAAAAAAAAAACAATTCAAAAGTTTTTCCTTTTTGGGTTTTAGATTAAATGAATTTTTCAAGGGTTACATCATAGCTCTGTAGTTCTTCAAGGCAAAACATTATGCTTTCGGGCCGAAAACTTGGGTATGCAAGAACACTATTGAACACCAATACACATTGATAATAATGAAGTTCTCTATTTCCTTTTTTTTTTTACAAGAGTTTTCTATTTCCTTTTAAAAGAAATGTTCCTAATAAATGTAATTTTGACTTGGTGGATTCATGGACTTTCGTTTAAAAAGTGTGTTGTTAGTATTTTGTAGCTATCTTTACCGAACATACTCTCATTTGATGCATAATTTATTCTTCATCCTCAATCGAAATGGTCAATTTTATAAAAGATGTAATTTGTTCAAAGTGCGCGCAAATCCAATTGGGCTTATGAAAGCTCTTTTTAAGGGTATTGATTTTCCCACCCCACAGATTACTATTCCCACCTCCCATTTACCTTCAAAGAATTTGTATTCCCTAAATGCCCTCACAATCCTTTATTCCCTTATCCGTTTTACTCTTCACTTACTCTGTTTTTTTTCTTTCTCCATGTCTTTTCCTCCCAACTCTCACCACACACTTAAAGGATAAAGAACATCCTTTGCATCATCCACGTGTAGGAAGCGGTGGTGATCCCCCGTGGTGTGCACGATAGAGAGGTAAGATTCTATTTTATTTTTAAATTATAGTGTTACACAGAAAGTTTTATTTTTCAAAAGGGTAAATTTTTTCTACACTTTTACACGATACAAATTTGATTAGTGTATGGAAACTATACCGAATACAAGTGTAAGTTTTTTATTCACACTTTCCGCAACTGTATTTACTTGAATCTGAATTTTCCGTAAGTAATAGTACTAGCCCTCCTCACCAGGGACCTCAACCTTGGCACCACATTGATCTTTAAATGCATCTACGACTACAACCTCAACATTGATGCAGTTTTTGGGTCCCCATGGCCATTATCCCTCGTGGCCCTCTCTGACCCCACCTTCTTCGTGTCGGAGATCGTGGCCACAGAAATCTTAACTGGCGTGATGTCATTGGTGTTAGGCGCAATGGGTTGATGCAGTTTATGTAAAAGTTCATGGCCATATGTGTTGTGAGGGGGATTCAACTAGCATAAGGTTTGTTGTTTGAGCTGACTGCGGTCAAATATATTAGGAATTGATGAAAGATTTACAAAAGTCCAAGTCCTTAGAAGATAGGCACAGAGTTGGGTTCGATGGGTTTGTTTTGGCCATTGGGTGCATTTGCTTCATTGTTGTTGTGAACGGTGCGCTGGATCTGAGAGGGTTTGAGAGGTGCGAACATAAGTGAGGGATTGAGATTCGATTATGAGGGTATTTAGAGAATAAATTTTTTTTGAAGATGAATGGGAGGTGAGAATAGTAATTTAAATCTTCAGTAAGTAGGGGAAGAGTCCGTAATGAAAAGATATACCTCCAAACGGAATCCATAATATATGGGTCATCTAAGTAGTTCTTCAAGGCAACCAAAACTTATTGGGATCGCAACTCCCATAACTATATGCTATTCTGCGAAAGCCTTCAGAGTTCAGACCTGACTTCTTTGCCACTGCTACACCATCATTTTTTTTCTTAAAAGAAACTCTTTTTAAAATAAGACTTTAAGATTTAAAAATTTATATAAAGTTTTAAACTAATCCATGAATATTTTACTTAACATTTTTAAACGGATATACTAAATTAACTTTTAATATCCATTTCCTTGGAGTCAAACCTTTCTCTATTTAGCCAAAAGCATTTGGATGAGATTTACTACTCTCTTCTTCTTTAACAGGATGTGCCCGGTTTGAATGTCCTGAGAATGCAGCAATGTCAAAACTCTTAAGGGAGAGTTTTACTACCCTTGTGATCCTATCGGCTCGATAGATTAGTCTTTACAATTGCGCGTGGATGATATCTCGTAAAAAAAAAACCATTCTCCACTTCCGATTTTCTTCTCGTGTTCATGGCTAATATTTCTGAGTGGTATATACCACAAAAATGAGCAAATCGAATAGCCAGTAGATAATGAGTTTGGTTTCAAAAAAAATTACATCCGCCTGGTCTATAATAATGAGCACAAGTCCATCATAGGTTAATGTAAAATTTAGATAACGTATAGCAAAGGTCCATGAATATGAACCCGTTTGTTTAAGATTAAAAAATAAATGATTTTGATACAAAATAATTTAGTGATTATTTTTAAAGATATTAAATAAAAACAGAAGTATATTTGTGTTTGTTTACAATCAAGAAAATTATTTTTTTAAACAATTGTTGGTTATAAAATCTAGTTTTTTTTTTCAAAAATTAATGAAAGTTGTTTTTTATTTTAATCCTGAAAGTGATTTTTTTTCATTATTTTTAAAAATAAAGACCAACACACTAAAATTTTTAAAAAATAATTATTCAATTAAAAAATAATTTTTTTATAAAATAAACAATAACAAACACATTCTGTATTTGTTTGCTGCAAATGAAGCTATTTATTTGCCTGTACACTGAAATCAGGATGCAGCTACCATCCTCTAGCGATATTAATTAGATCATCTATTAAAATTGTGTTCTGTTTGTAATTACACACACACTGAGGTGAGAACACTTTTTTTTTCTTTTAAAAAAATTACCATTACTTCTTATTTAAATATTACACCATGATTATATTTTAAGAAAATATAAAAACATGTAAATAATGAAATCCTTATAGTTCTTTTGAGGAAAAAAAAAAGAGTTATATTATTGTTATTAAAAAACACTATTATTTTCATATAAAAAAAAGACACTATTATTTTAGAATGGACTTAGCTTAGGTCCCTTGAACGTGTTTTTGAATTAAAATTTCTTTTTTTTACGAGAAGAATTAAAATTTCTAAATTCACGTGTATGAAAAAAAAAAATTATTATCAAAGATCTCTTAGCATGAAATCATAAAAGGAGTATATTTTTTTTAAGGAACCATAAAAAGACTACTATTTCGGATAAAATAGACATAATGAAGCCAAGGTAAACTGCTTCTTTTTTAGTCCATTCCTATCCTAGGCAGCACTTCCAAACCAAATTAAGTAGCTGACTAGGCATATAAACATGAAAAATAATTTTTTTAATTAAAAATATATAATTAAAAAATAACAAATAAATTAAAATAATAATACAATAAAAAAAATTTCATCTTCTTCTTCCTTGCTAGATCTGTTCTTCTTCCTTGCCCAGGTATGAAAATAGAAAATGATCCAAGTTCCCAACTTTACTTTCGATTCCTCCATTTGAATCCGAACCTACCACCATTTTATTCTTCTTCAACCCTTCAGTCCGATCCGGCTACGTCGCCGCCATGTACTCGCGGATCAGCCGCCCGTGGTTCTCCGCTGCGTTCCTGAAGCCTCTCATGGACACGCTCGCCGCGGCGGTTGAGGCGGCGCCGGACCCGGACGTGGAGGCACTGCGGTGGAACGCGCTGCCGAGGCTGAGGAAGCTTGCTAAGAGCGATGCATTGAGCGAACTATTCGAATCCGAACCCACCACCCTTGAGCGATGCATTGCGATGCTAAAGCTTCGATTTTAGGGTCTTTGTGGTGTTATGTTGAGCGAGGATTGTGGTTGATTTTGCAATGCAGGCATAGTGGATTAAATCTGGATTTGAAATCATTGGAAAATGAAAATGAAAAAACTGCAATAATTGAAATTCTGGAATTGGAATGAATGGTTATCAATTTCTTATTTAATCAGAGATGGAAGGGAAGGTGGCATTTGGTGTTGAGGGAATCATGAAGGTGTTGCTGGTGGTCGTCACAGAGAGAGATTGAAAGTGTGAGTTTTGTCGCCGCCGCCGCCACCGCCGTAGATGAAATACAGTGGGTTGTCGTCTTGTAGAAGAAGAAGAAGAATAATAAGGAGAGAAGATTTAAAAAGAAAAAAAACAATTATATTTATTTATTAATTATTATTATTATTTTAATTGCCATATCATTGTAGCAGTTAGGCCTGTGTGCGCTGCGCCACATAGGTCAGGATAATGCAGGAATGGTTAAAAAAATCTCATTTTGTCGTGGGAATCTAATTTGATGCTCTAGTTTGTCCAAAAAAAAAAAAAAAAAACTTACGAGATCAATTTAAACAAATCAATTAATTTAAGAGATTAAAAATATAATTTTGTCTTTATAATTTAACCTAAGACAATCTTCAATAGTGAATTTTACATCACTTCTTATTTGTAAAAAATGGTTTTTAAAAATTTACCCTTTGAATGTAGATGATGGGATGTTACTAAATACCACCGTGAAGAACAATTATTATACAACAATAGTTCTTGCGAAAAAAAAAAACTTAGTTTGCCAAAAACTTTGTTTAAGATAAAAAATATATATAAATAGAAATATAAATAATTGATGAGAATTGTGAGACCACTTAATGAATTCTTCGTGCCTAGCCAATTAAAATGTCATGTCAGGTCATACTTCTAATTTTATGATGTAGCCCATCCAACTTGTTATTTTACGTTTCTGACCCAGGGACCTATTTGCAAAATTAAAGTAAAAATCACATTTAACTTTTAAGTTTTACTTTGTTATTGTTAACTTTACAATCAGATCAGATAAACCCCATCCCCCTTCGTCAAAATCAGATTTGAAGCAACACTGTTCATCTTCCTCCAACATTCAACCCTAGTCATCATCATCCAGTGAACGCCACCCTCCAGCCCGTCGTCCTTCATCGACCCCTCAGCCCGTCGCCGTCGTCCTTGATCGATCCTCCAACTGTATGTGTCCGTCGTCATCCTGACCGTCGCCTTCTTGATCGTGCGGCCGTGAGCTTTTTTGTGGTTTTCTCCTACCAAGTGCTTCGCGTGTCCATAGTAGAACTTAAAGTTACGTGAGACTTTTACTTTAATTTTGCAAATAGGTCCCTGGGTCAGAAACATAAAATAACAAGTTGGATGGGCTACATCATAAAATTAGAAGAATGATCTGACATGAACATTTTAATTGAGTTGGCACAAATTGATTAGGCCACAGGTGCAAAGTAAATTTTACCAAAAAAATTGGCTGGGTACAGAAGAATTCAGCTTCTTTTATTGTAGTAAGAGAGAGATTGAATTCTTCTATCCGATATGGTATCCATAGATGATCTAAAGAATGACACATAAGAACCAAGGTGTGATTGATTCTATGTCAGGGATGCCGTGGTGTGTATAGTGGAAAGAGTTTATTATTATTTAAATAAAGTTGTTGTTCGTCCACTGAGCAACTTCCAATCCAATATCAGCGTCGTTTCCGCACATATACACAAAATCATCAAAGCTCGATTCTTTTCATCCATTCCATTGAACCCAACATTTTCAAATTTCAAATTGCTCAATCTAATTTAGAATCTGCTGAGTTCTAAGTGTTAGTTATTATTTCATCACTCCTCAATATAATCATCATCAACTATGGCTTCATAGGTTGTGGGGTTTCATTCATGGATTTCGGAGAACCGATCCACCGAGGCCGGGTAATCGGAGATTACATACTGGGTCCGAGAATTGGGTCGGGTTCATTCGCTGTTGTGTGGCGTTCGAGGCATCGACACTCGGGTTTGGAGGTTGCAGTGAAAGAGATTGATAAGAAACAACTGAGCCCCAAAGTGAGGGATAGTCTCCTCAAAGAGATTTCTATCCTCAGCACTATCAATCACCCCAACATCATTCGCCTCTTTGAAGCTATCCAAGTCTGTACCTTTTCTTATGTGTTTTTAATTTCAACAATATTTGGCTTTTGATTTTCATAGAATAATAATCTGTTTTGATTCATTTACCTAACCCTACCTAGTAAGGAATCAAATTTGTATTGAAAATGATGTATTTAATATAGTGAAAGTCTTGTATTTAGTTTTTCAATATAAATTACTCTGTTTATTCTTTAAGTAGTGTGGGACACTAGTTAGCAAGACAAAGAACAAAGAATTTTTTTTGTTGTCTATTGTTGTTGTACTCTTACTCTCACTCATGTACTCATAGTTACTTTTGTTTATAAAGACCAATGACAGGATTTACCTTGTTTTGGAGTATTGTGGTGGTGGTGACCTTGCTGCTTACATTCATCGCTATGGCAAAATCTCTGAAGCCACTGCTAGGCATTTCATGAGGCAATTGGGTGACTAATTAACACCATTTATCATTTTTTTTTTACTTTTTTTCGTTTTATAACAATAAAAAATGTTACTTTTTTTTGTGATTTACTGGATTTGTATTTGCATCATGTGTGCAAATTGGAAACAGTGTATTTAATATGCAAACCAGGCACTCGTTTTAGTAATCAAGGAAGGAAGTTTTTTATTGAAAACTGATATATTTATTACATTCAAAAGTTTTAAACTTAGTTTCTCAATTCATGCTTTCCTTTTATTGATTCCTTAACCAACGTACCAAGACCCTTAATTTAATTTTTCATTATGATATTCTATCATTATATTAATCCGGATTTTCTTGTTATAGCTGCGGGGCTGCAGGTGCTTCAGGAAAAATATCTCATTCACAGAGATTTAAAACCACAGGTATCTGAGTTTATTTACTTGCATTATAAAGTAATAAACTTTTCCCTCCTAATATGTTTCACTTGGACTTGGTATATCTTAAATTATTGCTGTCATATGTCATTGATTGCATTGGCTTGTTGCAAAACTCTGCTTTTGTCTATATAAGTTGTGCACACCAACAAGGATAGAAAATGTGCAAGTTTGTAATGTTATCTTTATATCTTATTATTATAACTTATCAGAATTTGGGAATTGAATTATTTATTCTATTGATCAATGATGCAGAAATATATACACTGTTCCTAGCATCTACATTAGGAAACAACAGATGTTTCCTTCCTTAATTTGAAATCCCTTGATTTCAAGGATTGACTAATTACAGAATTAAATAGAGATTCTAATTCTAAAAGGTAAAAGATACAATATAAACATTCCTAAAATATCACACAACACACAGATTCTCACACTCCCCTCAAGTTGGTGAATAGGTGTTTTCCATTCCCAGCTTGGTTATAATTCTCTCAAATGTGGAGAACCCTTTGGTGAGGACATCTGCACGTTGTCCCTGTGTAGGCACATATGGAGTGCAGACTAAGCCGTTGTCAAGCTTTTCTTTAATGAAGTGCCTATCCACTTCAATGTGCTTAGTCCGATCATGTTGGACTGGGTTGTGTGCTATGCTTATTGCAGATTTGTTATCGCAGTATAGCTTCATTGGTTCTTCCCACTTAACCTTCAAATCTTCTAATATGATTTTTAACCAAAGTAACTCGCATACACCTTGTGCCATTGCACAAAATTCTGCTTCAGCACTAGATCGTGCCACTACACATTGTTTTTTACTTCTCCATGTCACAAGGTTTTCCCCAAGAAAAGTGCAATACCCGGTAGTTGATCTCCTATCAAGAATCGACCCTGCATAGTCAGCGTCTGTATAGGCTTCAAGAGACATATTTCCACTCCTTTTAAACAATATTCCTCTTCCCGGAGTCCCCTTGAGGTACTGCAAAATTCTGAGCACCCTGCAAGTGAGTTTCTCTTGGGCTGTGCATAAATTGGCTGATTAAGCTCACTGCATAGGCAATATCTGGTCTGGTATGGGACAAGTAAATGAGTCCGCCCACAAGGCGCTGATACATCTCCTTATCAACAACAACATCCTCCTCTGCATTTCCCAGTTTTAAGCTCGGGTCCATGGGAGTACTTGCAGGTTTACAAATTGTTTTACCTGTTTCTTTGAGTAAATCAGTTATGTATTTCTGCTGTGATATGAAGATGCCTTTCTTGGAGTGTGCCACTTCGATGCCCAAGAAATATTTCAGCTTTCCCAAGGTTTTGATCTCAAATTCTTTGGCTAAAGACTGACTCAAGGCTTGTTGTTCCGTACTGTCATCTCCGGTCAAGATAATATCATCTACATACACTAATAGCACTGTTACTCCCCCTGAGGCAGAATGCTTAATGAACAATGTATGATCCCCTTGACTTTGTTTGTATCCCAAGGCAGTCATAGCTCTAGTAAACCTTCCAAACCAAGCCCAAGGGGATTGTTTTAGCCCATACAGGGCCTTTTTTAACTTGCACATTGTGTTGGCAGCCACATTTTTTCCATATCCCGGAGGTACTTCTATATAGATTTCATCCTCTAGTTCCCCATGTAAGAACGCGTTCTTTACATCAAATTGTTGCAAGTCCTAACCCCTATTGGCAGCAAGAGACAATAATACCCTGACCGTATTCATTTTAGCAACCGGAGCAAATGTCTCCAAATAATCAATCCCATAAGTTTGTGTGAACCCTTTGGCAACTAGCCTCGCCTTGTACCTCTCAATTGACCCATCAGCTTTATATTTCACTGTATATACCCACTTGCATCCAACTGGCCTTTTTTCTCCGGATAAAGTAACTCCTAGGTTTTATTCTTCTCTAAGGCTTCCATCTCAACATCCATGGCTTCCTTCCATTTTTCATTGGACAATGCCTCAGACAAGGTGGTGGGTATAGGTAGTATTTAGGTTAACTAGGAAGGCTTTGTGAGTGGGTGAAAAATGCTCAAATGAGAGGTAGTTGGAGAGAGGGTATAAGGGCTATTTAGTGGCTTTTCTGGTTCCTTTTCTAATAGCAATTGGGAGGTCAATGTCATCTATAATAGTTTGGGATTCAGTTTTATCCTGTAAAGTTTCAAAATCAGAAATTGTTACCTCATTTGAAGGACTGGAGTTAGACTCCTGGACTGGCATAGAGTCTGGAATAGCCTTTGACCTCTTCTTCATGAATACCAGATTTTTCTTCCACCGCACATCAGACTCAGCCACAACAGAAGGTTCGGGTTCAGCCACAATAGTTGGCTCGGGTTCAGCCACAACAAAAGGTTGGTTTGTGGAGTTGGCTCGGGTTCAACCACATTAGAAGGCTCGGGGTCAGCGACATCCGAAGGTTGGTTTGTGGGCTCAAAAGTGGGCAAGTTAGGTAACCCAAGAGGTCCAAGAAGATCTAGTTCCATATCTTCCCTAAAACTCTCCCCCTGAAGATAAGGTTGATTGAAATAGGATCAAGCCTCATGAAAGGTGACATCCTGAGAGACAAAGAACTTCCTGGAAGGAGGGCGATAGCATTTATACCCCTTTTGAGTGGAAGAATACCCAACAAACACACATTTAAGAGCTCTAGGATCAAGTTTCCCTCTATCTTGACTATGGACATGGACAAAGGAGACACATCCAAAGATCCGAGGTGTAAGGTTATTTGTAGTGGAGAGATTTGGGTAAAAGGAAGAAAGCATGTCCATTGGGCTTTTTAAACCTAAGACCTTGGAGGGAAGCCTATTGATTAGATGTGTTGCTGTAAGGACAGCTTCACCCCAAAAAGTTTTAGGGACATTGTGCTGGTACAAAAGAGCCCGAGTTTGATCAAGATTTCCATTCTTCCTCCCAGCTACCCCATTCCGTTGGTGTGTTTTGACACGAGGACTCATGAACGATGCCCTCCTTTTGACAGAAGGGTGTAAGGATGTGGTTGAAGTAATCTGTAAGAATAGAATATGTGAATGTTGTGTGTCAATATGGCCACACATGTATGCTATTTATAATCTCATATTAGGGTACAAGAGAATCAATAATAAATACAAAGGAATCAAATCAAATCTCTAATTAGAAACGAACCCCTAATTACTAGCACCTATTTATGTACATATTAAGCACATGTTAAATATGCTTTCTAACACTCCCCCTCAAGCTGGAGCATATATGTCATATGAGCTAAGCTTGTTACAAATGTAGTCAACACGAGAGCCTCTAAGGGACTTAGTGAAAATGTCAGCCAACTGGTCACTAGAGTTGACAAAGTCAGTTGTGATTTCCCCTGAAAGCACCTTCTCTCTTACGAAGTGACAATCTATTTCTATGTGTTTGGTTCGTTCATGAAAGACCGGATTGATGCAATGTGAAGTGCAGCCTGATTGTCACAGATAAGTTTAGTATCTTGGATATCTCCCAATTTTAGCTGTTGGAGTAGTTGCCTAAGCCATGTAAGCTCACACACAGCTGCTGCCATAGCACGGTATTCACCACTGACCGGATCTGGCAACAATGTTCTGCTTCTTGCTCCTCCATAAGATCATATTTCCTCCAATAAGAACACAATATCCAGAAGTGGACCTCCTATCTGATGGTGATCTTGCCCAGTCAGCATCAGAGTAACAAGTGATTTTGGCATTGCCTTTATCTTCATATAATAATCCTCGTCCTGGTGCATTTTTGATGTACCAGAAGAATACGCATGACAAACATCCCAATGGCTATCACATGGGGCATTCAGAACCGGCTTACCACACTAATCGCAAAGGTGATATCAGGTCCAGTGACTGTGAGATAGTTGAGTCTGCCCCACAAGACGACTATATCTTCCTGGGTCTTTCAATGGCTCCCCCTGACCCGGAAAAAGCTTGACATTGGGATCCATGGGAGTATCAGTTGGACGGCAATCAAGCATACCTGTCTCAGTAAGAATATCCAGAGCATACTTCCGTTGGTTGATTGAAATTCCTGAAGTGGACTGGGCAACTTCAATCCCTAAAAAGTACTTGAGAGGACCCAAGTCTTTTGTCTGAAAATGTTTGAAGAGGTGTGCTTTGAGCCGCCGGATACCATCTATGTCATCACCAGTAATGACGATATCATCGACATAAACAACAAGATAGATGTGCCCACCAGAAGGAGAATGGATAGAGAAAACAGAGTGGTCAGCCTCACATCGGGTCATGCCAAACTGTAATAAAGCAGAGCTAAACCGGCCAAACCAGACACGAGGAGACTGCTTCAATCCATAAAGAGAACGGCGAAGCCGACAAACAAGTCTAGAGTCACCAGAAACAGTAAATCCTGGGGGCTGGCCATATAAACTTCCTGTAATTCGCCATGCAAGAAGGCATTCTTAATATCCAACTGGTGAAGAGGCCAATGATGAATGGCAGCCATGGCTATAAAAAGATGAACAGAACTGATTTTGGCCATAGGGGAAAAAGTATCCCCGTAATCTAGACCAAAAATCTGCGTATAACCTTTAGCCACCAAACGAGCTTTGAAGCGATCAATATGACCATCGGGTCCAATTTCACCGTATAGACCCAATGACAACCCACACTAGTCTTGTCAGGAGGCAAGGGAACAATCTCCCAAGTACCATTAGAATGCAATGCTGCCATCTCTTCCAACATTGCCTTGCGCCAGTTGGGATCAGTCATGGCTTCACCTGTAGACTTAGGAATAGACACAGAATCCAAAGCAGAAACAAAGGAAACATAGGAAGGAGATAAACGGCCATAATTTAAAGTACAAGCATAGATGGGATTAGGATTGCGAGAGGACCGAGTACCTTTCCGTAATTCAATGGGAAGTTCAGGTGCAGGAGGCGTAGATGGAGGGGCGGTTGGAGTCGGAGATAAGACTGAAGGATCCCCGTAAGGAGGCACCGTAGAAGCCTGTGTCCGCCGTTGGCAGGTACGCAAAGGAGGCGGAGTGGGAGCAACAATAGGTGCCGGAACAACTGGTGGAATATCTGGAAGGTCCTGAGTGAAGTTGACATCAAGGACGGCGGAGGTGGAGAAGAATGGGACAACTTCAAAAAAGGTGACATCAGCACATACAAGATATCGTTGAAGTTGTGGACAAAAACAACGATAGCCCTTTTGCAAACGTGAGTAACCCAGAAAAATACATTTGAGAGATTTGGCTGAGAGTTTTTCTTTTCCTGGAGTTAGATCATGGACAAAACATGTGCAACCAAAGACACGTAGAGGAATAGGATAGAGTTCTTCTTGTGGATACAAGAGAGAGTAGGGAACCTGATTATTAAGAACGGAGGAAGGCATGCGGTTGATAAGATAGCAGGCTGTGAGAAGCGCATCACCCCAAAAGCGAAGAGAAACATTATTGTGGAGGAGTAGCGTACGAGCTGTTTCAATCAAGTGCCTATTTTTCCTTTCGGCAACACCGTTTTGTTGTGGTGTGTGAGCACATGATGTTTGATGAATAATTCCCTGTGAAGTCAAAAAGGATTGAAACTGGGAGGACAAATATTCACGAGCATTATCAGTGCGCAAAATTTTAATCGAAGAACCAAATTGATTTTTAATTTCAGCGCAGAAACCTTGAAATATATTAAAAACATCAGAACGATTCTTCATTTAAAATAACCAAGTACACCGGGAAAAATCATCAATGAAAGTGACAAAATAATAGTAACCTAAGGTTGAACAGACACGACTAGAACCCCAAATATCAGAATGAACTAAAGCAAAAGGTGACGCAACACTTTTATTGACTCGTTGACTATAAGTATGACGAGTATGTTTTCCTAACTGACACGACTGACATTCAAAAAAAGGAACTTTTGGAAAGCTTGGAACCATGAGTCGCATTTTATTAAGACTAGGGTGACCCAAACGTTGATGTTCCAGGGTTTGAAAAGCAGCGGAGACATAGGCCACTGGAGGTGAAAGTTGATATAATCCTTGAGACTCATGTCCTACTCCAATCGTCCGTCCCGTACGCCGATCCTGGACATAAACAGAGTTGTTAACAAAAAGAACAGAGTAATCAAGGGTGCGAGTGAGTTTGCTGTTTGACACTAAATTAAAAGGACAACCAGGAACATACAGCACAATCTAAGGAAAGGTTAGGAAGGGGATGTGTTTGACCAATGCCCCGAACTTGTATTTGAGAGCCATCAGCTAAGGTGACACTAGGCAAAGAATCCAAGTAAGACAGTTTAGAGAAAAGAGATTTGTTACCAGTCATATGATCAGAAGCACCGGAGTCAAGTATCCAAGGTCCAAGAGAAGAGGAGTGTGGAATAAAGGCTACAGGATTACCAGACTGAGCCACAGCAGCGGTAGGTGAGATGGGCTGTTGGGCTGCCTTGAACTGGAGAAAATCATTATAATCAACAGCACAAATAGTAACTTCCTCAGTAATATTTGGGCCAGTGACATGAGCAACATTAGCATGCTTGGACTGTTCCCTGGCCTTGGTGCGGCATTCAGCTTCAATATGGCCATAGCGGTTGCAATAAGTGCAGCGAGGACGGCGATTGCCACCACCACGTCCTCCTCCACTCCGTACACCACGATGATGAGAGTGGGAGACAAGAGCGGAGGAATCAGTATGAGGAATGGAGGAGTGGCCGAAAGAATGAGGGGTTGAAAGACGCAGCAATTGTTCACTAACCAGGTCATAGGAGGGAACAGTGGTACTCGATAGTATTTGATTACGTACCGAGTCAAGTTCAAAGGTAGACCGGCAAGTGCAAGAACCATAAAAAACTTCTTTGTCTTTGCTCGGCAAAGATGAGTGTTGCATCATTAGCAAACGGCATTAGTTTCTCAAAATCAACAATTAAATGATCAAGCTTACCAAGGTATGTCTGCATATCCATGTTCTCCAACTTCATAGAAATCAGGTTGAGAACAACACTGTAGAGGCGATGAACATCATTAGAATAAACTTTCTTAACCTTTGTCCAAACATCATAGTAATTGGTAAAGGCCTGGTATTGCGGTTGGAGTTTGGGAGCAATTGAAAACCATAGGACACACTACACAGAGAGGCGTCGATTTGCTTCCATCGGGCTCGTTCCTTGTCGGGAATGTCCTTAGCTTGTTTGGTCAAGTGGTCTTCACGGCCTTGTCCTTGAAACCATAATTGGACAGCAGCAGCCCAGGTACTGTAGTTGGCAGTCCCGATTAATTTTTCACACGGGATGAGTGGAACATTAGTAAAGGTCACTGCTGGGCTTGAATCGGAAGAGGAATCGTTGGAAGCCATGAGAAATGGATCTGAAACAGGGGCAGAGAGGGTCGCCGGAGTGAAGGGAAGGTGGCGGAATAGTCGCCGGACAGTGGGTCACGCCGGAGAGCAGCAGAAAAGCTGTTTGGTGTCGGGTGTGTGAAACGCACGCGCCGGAGAACAGCCGCACGTGGAGGAGCGTGCGGAGGCGGTTGGTGGTGTGGTGCCGACGCAGTGGTCGCCGGAGGATGCCGGAGAGGATGGTGGGGTCACACCGGAGGATGGAGGCATGGTGGAACGGAAAACGGACCACACAGTGGTTGTGGGTACTGTTCACCCGAAAATAAGAACACCACTGAGCAGAAAAATAACCTAAACTACTATACCATGTAAGAATAGAATATGTGAATGTTGTGTGTCAATATGGCCACACATGTATGCTATTTATAATCTCATATTAGGGTACAAGAGAATCAATAATAAATACAAAGGAATCAAATCAAATCTCTAATTAGTAACGAACCCCTAATTACTAGCACCTATTTATATACATATTAAGCACATGCTAAATATGCTTTCTAACATAATCCTTAGCATTATCAGACCTAAGGCGCTTGATACTTACACCAAATTGGTTTTTTATCATAAAGAAAAAATTCTGGAATATCGTGCTTGCTTCAGATTTATTTTTAAGTAAAAAGGTCCAAGTAACACGGGTACAATCATCAATGAAGGTAACAAACCAGCGAGCACCAAGCACATTAGGAACCTTAGAGGGACCCCACACATTAGTATGAACAAGATAAAAGGGAAAAGTGCTTCTTTTATTACTTATGGGAAAAGATACACGCTTGTGTTTAGCAAGCTCACACACATCACAATGAAGACTCTCAACCTCTGTTTGGGAGAACAATAAAGGAAAAAGAACTTTAATAATCCTAAAGGAAGGATCTCCCATCCTACAATGGTAAAGAAGAATCTTTTCCTTATTGGATAACATAGATTCAGACATGAGAGAGTGAGGCAAATTGGTGGTCGCAACCAGGGAATGCGTATTCGGTTCTTCAAGGTAATAAAGGCCGTTCCATTCTCTAGCAAGTCCAATCATCCTCCTCGAATCCTTGTCCTGAAAAACACAATGATTGTTGTGAAAAATCACTTTACAGGATAAATCTTTAGTGAGTTTTTGCACAGAAACAAGGTTGGTAGATAATTTTGGGACATGGAGAACATTCTTTAATGTTAATGATGAATTTACTTTAATGTCTCCCAAACCTGCCACTGTTACAAGGTTACCATCTGTTGTAATAATTTTCTTATTGCTGGGACAAGGTGAATAGGTAGAAAAGTGTGTGGATAAGGGTGTCATATGGTCAATGGCTCCAGAATCCAAAATCCAGTGTATAGTAGATGGTTTTTCTGAGACATTTAATCCAACTGAAAATGAAAACATACCTGAAAAAAGCCAAACTATATGCACCTGAAGGTTTTTCCAGATTGCTAAGGAAAGACCTCGGCCTTTCTATCTCTTCCTGATTCAGGTTGCTGGATTCAGGCTTATGCTCATCACTAGTGTCGCCTACTGCAACATGAACCTGCCCATTTTTCTTGAAATGTCCCCCCTTTTGTCCCCACTCACGGCTAGATGGTTTACCAAACTCTAAGTGAGAAGGTTTACCAAGCAGTTTCCAGCACTTCTCGCGGGTGTGGCGTGGCTTGTTGCAATATATGCACCATAGACCATCATTTTTATTTCCCACATTTGCAGATTCACCATTAACACGTTCAACAACCATGGCTGAACTGTCCACATTAGGAGTATCCAGCATCAAACTCCTGCTCTCTTCACTTCTTACAATGGCCACCACTTCATTGAAACATGGAAGTGTTTGTTTCCCAAGGATTTGAATTCTGACCTGATCAAATTCAGAATTTAGGCCAACCAGGAAATCATAAACCCTGTCTTGCTCAATGAAGTCCTTGAGAATTGTTGCATCCTCTGAACACTTAGGCTTGATCACTCTATAAAGGTCTAGTTCCATCCATAGGGACTTTAGTTGATTGGCATATTTAGTAACAGTCCTATTCCCTTGCTTTGCTGCTACTGTTTTCACCTTTACTTCATATACCCGGGCCGCATCCTTGGCTTTGGAGTAGGTCTGGTCCACTGCATCCCGAACTTCCTTTGCGGTGCTGAGAAACATGCAGGTATCACTAAGTTCTGGGATCATTGAATTCCATAGCCAAGCCATGATCATAGCTAACCCGTGATGTGGCTCAGTTTCCCTTTTCCCTTCAGCACTGTCCGAAGAAGTTGGGACCATTTCAAGTAATTCTTCCCGTTCAGTCGACAGGCAGCATGTATGTTCTGCAGTTCTACAGGTTGGGCATCCTTTGTTCCTTTCGCTGTGTCCAGAACTTCACCCTCTTCGTTAGACATAATGAGGTATGAAGGCTGTCACTAATGATGGCAATGAAGGCCGAATAACTAAAGATTAGGCTGGATATATGTTGGCAATGAAGGCCAACTGTAGCAGGGTTTAGGGTTTTTTTGCGTTGGCAATGAAGGCCAACTGCTGTAGGTTTAGGGTTTTATTTTCTCATGGAAGCAGGTCCCCCTTAGATCGGGAGCTCTGATACCATATCAGAATTTGGGAATTGAATTATTTATTCTATTGATCAATGATGCAGAAATATATACACAGTTCCTAGCATCTACATTAGGAAACAACAGATGTTTCCTTCCTTAATTTGAAATCCCTTGATTTCAGGGATTGACTAATTACATAATTAAATAGAGATTCTAATTCTAAAAGGTAAAAGATACAATATAAACAATCCTAAAATATCACATAACACACAGATTCTCACATAACTTAATATCATAAATTCACAGCTCAGTGCAAATGTAGAAGTACTGCACAAAATACCTTAAGGTAAATATCCTAGAATGAGAAACAGGGCTACTATAAAAGGTAAACACAAGAATGATTAATAAACTTACACACCCAAAAAAAAGGGGGAGCTGATAAATCGTCGAATTCCTGGGAGTACTGGAAGAATGAATTAGTTCCAAGACTTTTATCATAAAGTAAAGAATAAATAGATTGCAGGTTTGCACTTGGTTCAGAAACAATGATATGATTAACTCCCTTATGATCTTCTATAATTTGTGAGATAATATTGCACAATGCACATATTATAATTGGTTCATGTCTTAATTTTATTTTATCTAATTTTCCCCAAATTTGCAGAACTTACTATTGGCAAATACTGCAGCTACACCACTCATGAAAATAGGGGATTTTGGTTTTGCAAGGTATGATGGTTTCATAGAAGGTTAAACAATGCAAAAACATGCCACTATTTTATTTCTATGTTTATTGCTGCTATAAGCTAGAGTGATCTATTACTTATTGCTTCTTTTTATTTATATACTTCTTGCTTTTTGGGTAATATGATTGATTTCAGGATTCAGGAGATATTTTAATTGATTTACTTGACATTGGGCCATGTTAGTTAAATGGCAGAGGCTTTACTTTGCTTATGGATGATTAGCTCTAACTATAATCTCCCTTTTAATATTATATGGCAAACAGTCAAATAATATTTTTATGGTTGGTTCTCCAATGATATTTTAACTCCAATATGATGGAAATAAATAAGATACCACAACAATAGTCAAAGCCCTTTTGCCACTAGGTGGAGTCAGCTACATGGATCAAATAACGCCAACGTGATCTATCCAAAATCAGATCTTCCGATAGACCATTTAAGTCTAAATAGTTTCTAATGGTTTCACAGAGTTATTTTGGTCTTCCTCTCCCTCTAATTATAGGATTATCCCCCAACTGATCAACTTCCCTAATTAGGGCTTCTATTGTTCTTTTCTTAGACACGATTCTACTATCCTTTCTTCAATAGATACTACTCCAACTTTCCCTCTAATACATTCATTCCTGATAACTTTTCATGTATGCTCACCCATCTGATGCAACATTCTAATCTTTGCTACACTTATCTTATGCTCTTGTTGGAACTTTACTACCCAACATTCAGTACCATGAATCATCGCTAGTCTTATGGTTGTGTGCAAGGTTGTCAAATCGCAATTCAAATCGTGAATTGTTGTTTTAATTTTTGAATCGTAAATCGTAAATCGTATCGAATCGTAAGATTCACAAACAATGAAAAATAACTTGAAATATATCATATAAATGATATAATGTGTGTATATTTCACTATATGAATAAAACAAAACAAATTCATAAATCACAAGTTCATAATTAAGTATTTTCATTAATAGATTTAAGTATTTAACACTATTATTAGCTAATAAATAAGAAAAATGACACATACAGTATGAAATAGAAGGATAATTTTTTTTTATAATTTGTATATCTTTGGTTTTTTGTTTAAAAAAACTGAAGAAAGGATCTTAACCTATCCACTACAAAAAAAACTAGGTCCATAATAAGCCCACCCAAAATGAAACAAATCTGATCCAAATCCAATAAAGAAATAATAATAATAATGAAAGAAGAAAACAGATCGTCACTTTGCAGAAGAGAGAGAAGGGATACAACTAACAAGCACAACAATGGCTGCCTACAATAGTGCGATTGAGTGAGCCACAAGAGGAACCACCTATCGCACCACCCAAGGTGACCACCGGACTTCACAACCCACCTACAGCAGTGCAGATTTCGTTCTAGGTTGCGACAGACCCGACTTCGGAATCGAGATCCCGATTGCACAACCTGCAAAGCTGCAGCAGTGTGAATCGTTCTCCATCTAGTGATTCACGAGTCAGAACCGAATCGTACGATTCCGTCGATTCATGGTGCGATTCCGGTGACTCTTCGATTCAACCATTGATACGCATCGTTTCTCCGGCGACTCGTATCGAACTGTAAGAGTCAAATCGTAAATCGTACGATTTTGATAACCATGGTTGTGTGGTAGAATTTACGTTTCAACTTGATAGGTACTATTCGATCTCAAATAACTTCTAAAGCGTTCCTCCATTCCATCTACCTAGCTTGACTCCTAAGAATTACATCTCCCTCTTCTATTTTCCATAACTTTGTATGATAGATCTGAGATACCTAAACTGTGTGACTTGTGGTATGGTGTGGTTTCCAATTTTCACCTTTAAACCAATGGTAATGTGCGTCATACTGAACTTGCATTTTATATGTTCCATTTTACTTCAGCTTAAACAGAAGCATGTGATTCCAAAGCTTCCCTCCATAACTTAGTTTGCCATTTAAATATTTTGATGTACTATTGTACTAGGTCTCTCACACCCCAAGGGTTGGCTGATACACTATGTGGTTCACCATTGTACATGGCTCCAGAGATAATACAAAACCAAAAGTATGACGCCAAGGTGATGGAACTTATAACTAAGACCGGATTGTACTTGCTAACATTTGCTATTTGATTTTTCTTTTGTTAAAAACAGTTAAATGCGCATTTTGGTTGCAGGCTGATTTATGGAGCGTAGGGGCAATATTGTTCCAACTAGTGACTGGGAGGCCACCATTTGAAGGAAATAGTCAATTGCAGGTTTTGAATATGCTATCTTTTCTCGCATTCTTTTTTTTTTTTAGATGACAATTATTTGTCTTTGTTGTTGTAAATATCCTTTTTCCCCTCACTGATACCATTTTTGTGTTGAAGCTTTTTCAAAACATTTTGACATCCACTGAACTGCGGTTTCCACCAGTGGCTTTAAAAGAGCTACATCCTGATTGCTTAGATCTTTGCAGAAGCCTTTTACGTCAAAACCCAGGTATTGATTGTAACAGTATGGCATGCACATCCTGCATGTCTAATCTGCTTCTTAACTTTGTGAATGTGTGAAGGTGATGGGTCTGAGGTTGAAAATAATTTTACATTATTTTAAATGACAGTTAGATCCCATGTAGAGAACTTCTGTAAAGTTGGATTTTAATGTGCAGTTGAGCGATTAACATTCAAGGAGTTCTTCAATCACAATTTCCTACAGGAACCCAGGTCATAATTTGCCGGAGTTTTGGAAAAAAAAAAACTCTTGTATCCCTATTGCATTTTCTACGTTGTAGTTACTTTTAGTAATATCTTGTAATTCATAACTTATAGGTCAATGGTGCATGTTGAGCAGCCTATATTGCATCCATCAGAAACATCAATGGTTCAGCAATTAGTTATATCTGCTTCTGACAAGGCATCTCCATCACATTCTGGGCATCATTTTGAGTCATTTGTGGATGATCCAGTGGCATTAAGTTCAGCTGTCAATGAGACCATGCCGTTGCAAAGAAACAATGACAAGAGTACAGCTGTCAGTAAGAGTGTCCTAGGGTTAACTTCAACTATTGTAAGTGGTAAGCTGGGGCAGGCTGTTTATGATGGCGCTCATTTTTCAAAACAACCTCAAGGTCTAATACATTATGAATATTGTTTTCTCAATTTTGCAATGCTTTCAACTCATCATTTTTCCTGTCAATCCTAATCCTTGCTTTCCCATCCAGTTTCCCATTTAATGGAGTCCATCGAGAAAGATTATGTCTTGGTCAACCCTCATTTCGCGTCATTGGAAGCTTTCTCTGATTACTTTGAAGCATCTGTGCAAGATAATTCCACTAGCAGTGTTTCCATCTACTCTTCAAAGAGGACTAATACGGAAATTGGAGTTGCAAAGAAAACAAAGGATCCATCTTCTTGCAATGCCGATGGATTAGAAAATTCAAAAAGCAATAAACTTGAGGCATTAGCGGAATCCTCTGCATTTGCTACCTTAAGCAAAGTGCATGGGATTTCCTCACAGTGCCCTTCAAACAGGCTAGAGTTGTTGCATCTGTATGTGCAGATCCTTGAAGAGCTTTCATATGAAAAGGTAAGTCTTCTTCACTATGTCATATGGTATGGTGATGAGACTTTTATTGAATGACTTTGAAAAACATGTTTGAAAAAAAAAAAAAAAAACTTTATCACCGCCATTGTTCCCGTTTAATTGTAGAGTTTTATGTTTCTCTAATTTTTTTTCTTTTGTTCGTTTCTCATTATTCTGTTAACCTTTGGAAACACGCATATAATTATAATGGAATGGACATATACAAGAACATTTACAGTTCAATGATAAAGTTTGATATATGGAAGGCTCGTCTTTGTTCAGTTGGTTCTTGTAACAGTGTTATAAGATGTTTATCTCAGTCTGAAGATTATTTTTTTCTGCATTTAATTTCAGAAAGTGCAAAGCAATGATTTGTTCACTCGTGTGAAAAACAATGAAATACTATGGCACTCGTTGCAGGATTTGGGAACATAAAAGTATAGTTAAATTTTGATCCTCTTACAGTGTTATGTTTTTATAATACTACTAGATGCACCTGTATGGTAACTTGGTAGTGTTTTTGGCATTCGGTAATTAGACATTTAACTCTCGCCCTAAATCTGCATAGTTAATGTATGCCAATGTTATATGTCACATACATGTCATATGGATGTTACTTCTGATGTTGGGTGGCTGTGTTCACCCGAATTCGTTTAACTAATTACTTTTATAATTTCCCAACTGGATTCTTTTCGTTTGCTGTGGGATAGTGGGCTCATTAGTTGGCCAAATGCCGAATCTGTATCTGTATTTGCTATCATCACATGTTAATATCAAAGGGTAGTGCCAAAACTCAAAATACAGTTCCCTGTTATAAAATATGTAGCATATATTAGATGTATCCTTCTACCAATTGTCTATTGTCTTCTCGTTTTGTATGTTAATTTTGATGGCTATTTCTTGCAGTATAATGCTGGACACTATCTAGAATCATTTGCAGTTGAGTTGGTAGTTTTGGCTATATGGAAGAAAGCTTTAGAAATTTGTAACTCTTGGCTGGCCTCCGTTAATGAGGGTGTGTTGCCTGGAAGCACTTCAGCCAATGAGTCCAGAATTTCCTGTGAAGGTGGAGATGTGTGCATATCACAGAGGACTGAACAAAAAACAAGTTTTAATGATCCTTCATCTGTCTCCTTGTGGGCCAAACAAGGGTTTGTTGTTGCAGTTGATTGTGCTGAGAAACTATCATGTCATATTCAAAATATGGATGGTAGGACTGATTTTTGTTTCTGAACTTATTCTATTCCTTTCATATTAATATTATCTAACAAATTATCTTCACTATGTTCTCAAAGTACCAGAAAATATATTGCAGGTGCAGCCAAGATGCCAGACGCAATGGAGATCATATACCAAAAAGCACTCTTAGTTGGGACAAGTGGTGCTGTAAGTAGATCTCCTATATTTTCTTAAGAGTTTAATTTTGAACAATGTATCAATCACAAATCATCCTCCGAGCGACTCTTAAGGTAGTCATGACAAAAGTTACATTTTTAGTGTTGTGACAATTTATAATTTATTGACAGTGTAAAAAATCTTTACATCGACAGGACATACCCATTAAATCTATTTTCTTAACCGTCTCCTCGAGGACAAGGCAAAAAATTGTTAATCATTGTAAATGAATCACTACTTGTCTAAATAGGTTTTTACCATTTTTCTAGGTAGATGAATATATGGAGAACAGAGATAGGGCAGCTGCATCTTACTCAAAAGCCATGCTTCTACTTTCATTTATAGTGGAAGAAGCAGTGGACCTTCCACTGAACCCACCATTTTCACTCACTGCTGCTAATAAGGAGCGAATCTTACAATATATTCTCAACCTGCAGTCCCATCAAAAATCTTTATCTGGGTCCTCTTCTAAGGCAACCCATATTCTTTTAACAAAGTAAATATTCAGTTGTATATAGTTTTCCTTGCTTCACCGTTTTCAGGATTCTGGATAAAGTGAAGCAGTATGATGGTTACGTGAAGGTTGACTTCCAATTACTGTGGCCTAGAGAGAAAACCTTTTGACACATAGCCTTAATTGTATAGAGAATTATATGACCTACAATGGCATTGTAGAAGGACGTTGACATTGCATGATTCTAATTATGTGCACAATCTCCTTAATTTTTAAGGTGGGATTTGTAAATGGTGTATAACTTGTATTTATGTATAGTTCTGAATCCACTACATTGTCAATGTATTCAAAGTGCATGTGAGAAAGTAGTATTATATTTCACTTCCTATGAAAATTTTCGTGCATGCATATTTGGTTCCATGTAATCAAAATCCTGAATAGCTGTGCATAGTGGCCGACCCTAAAAATCCTATAGTGGGATGGCTGCTACAGAAACAATATAAAATATTTGTATCACATATAAATGCTCAAAATTAAAAAAGTATCCAAAACTAAGTGCATGTTTGGAATTGAGGTGGGAAAGGCTAGAAGCGCTTTTGTAACTCATAAGCTCCAATGGGTAGCTTCATGTTGGAAGTGCTTCTGAGAATGTTGGACTCGATTCCAAACATGCTATAAGTCACAGTATAGAATATAGACATACAATCATCGTTGTTCTAAGGCATAACTAACTAGTTAATCAAGGAAGATGATGCACAAAAAAAAGGTGGTGGGTTGTGAAGTACCCAGCAACCAGAAAAAAAGAACAAGAAAGTCTAAATACAGGAGATTAAGAGAATGAAGTAAAAAGCAATTATACAGTATATATAGCAAGACAGCAACAAAATAAAATAGAAGGGAGTTCAAAAACAAAGCAGAGCAACAAGGGTTAGTTACTGCGAACAAGAGGTTGAACATTTAGCATATCGAGCTGCTCTGACAACCCGGTATGGCATTAAACCCTCTATTTCAAAGATTTGCAAAGCTTGTAGTTGCATATTTCATAAAGAGAATAGACATATAAGTTGGAGAAGGAATTCACGACATTTCTACGTGACATTAGGATAATATTTAATTTATGTAAATATGAGTATATTTTAAAATATTACATATTTTGAGATAAAAAAAAATTAATCAAATATGAATTGTTATCTCAAATATTATCTAAATATTGTAAACTCTATCATACATGAGCCATTAATAAGGATATTGAGAATTCATAGTCTTCACTAATATGATGAATAAAAACATTAATCTTTCTTCATGCTTAAATGTTAATACTTCTTTAATTGAACTTCGATCAACAATGAAAACTCTTCTATCCCTTTCCTTCCTCTTCATGCCTCTATCTTTGATGGAAATTAGAAGACTTTCTTTCTAGGAAGAGATAGGGAAATGTTTCATTTCCTTCCTTTTATAATTGCATCCATCAAGCAATACATCATTTCATTCATAAGACTCCTTCCCAAGAGTCATAACCATTCATTCAAATGTCAAACAATATGTCCTTTCATTCAAATATTAAACCACCACTAATATTTGTCACACACGAGACATTAATTCTCACATTCTCCCACTTGGCTCATGTGACAAAATATAACTTCATGGTTTAATAAGAATCAATCATAATGCGCATAAATAAGGACAAATGTTTCATACATTTGTTACATCATAAGTCATATTTTAGAATAAGAAATAATAAGAGTCATTTTAAAGACCATTCATGTTAGTCTTCTTCCTAATATGACACTTTCATATTAGTCTTCTTCCTAATATGACACTTTCATGGGAAATACATAATATGTCTAACAATAATGTCATTTTAAAGACCGTTCATGTTTTTTAACATCATCATTCATAATTGTGCACACATAAATTTGAAAACAAAAATCTCAGAAACTTATACATTAATAAGCTTAGAGTGTCATACATACATCATTAATGAATTAAAAACATAATTTAACATTCGCTAGCAGACATAATGTCCATTCTTTCAACATGACCAGTAAATACTTTGGGCGGTAACCCTTTTGTTAAAGGGTCGGCAATCATAAGTTCAGTGCTAATATGATCAATTGACACTCTTTGTTTCTGAACTTCTTCTTTAACGGCGAAGTACTTTATTTCCATATGCTTAGCACCCTTAGAGTACTTATTTTTTTCGAAAAGAAGACGACTGCGGAATTATCACAATAAATTTTCAGCGGTCTAACAATACTGTCGACTATTCCAAGTCCTGAAATAAAGTTCTGCAGCCAATTAGCCTGACTAGTGGCCTCAAAGCATGCCACAAATTCAGCCTCCATAGTGGATGCGATAATGACCGACTGCTTCGCACTCTTCCATGATATTGCTCCTCCGGCTAAAAGATATACGTAACCAAAAGTGGACTTTCTTGTATCCACACATCCAGCAAAGTCTGAATCTGAATATCCAACCACCTCAAGGTGATTAGATCTCCTATAAGTAAGCATGTAGTCCTTCGTTCCTTGCAAGTATCTTAGAACTTTCTTTGCAGCTTTCCAGTGGTCCATTCCTGGATTACTCTGGTATCTACCCAGCGTTCCAACTGCAAAACTTATATCTGGTCTCGTGTATGTCTGAGCATACATCAAACTCCCAACAACAGATGCATAAGGAATATTTTCCATCTGTTTCCGTTCCAAATCATTCTTTGGACATTGCATGAGACTAAACTTGTCTCCTTTCTGAATTGGAACAGGAGATGCTGAGCACTTGTCCATCCTAAATCTCTCTAAAACTTTATTAATATATGCTTTTTGAGACAAACCCAACAATCCAAGTGATCTATTCCGGAATATTTCTATTCCGATCACATGGCTTGCCTCACCCATATCCTTCATTTCAAAATTGTTAGAGAGAAAGTTCTCGGTCTCACTTAACAGACCAAGATCATTAGTTGCAAGCAAGATATCATCAACATACAGAGTCAGAAATATAAACTTACTCCCACTGATCTTCAGATATATACACCGGTCAACAGTGTTTTCCTTAAATCCAAAAGAAACAACAGTATGATTGAACTTAAGATACCATTGTCGGGAAGCTTGTTTAAGTCCGTATATTGATCTCTTAAGTTTACATACCATGTGTTCCTTTCCTTTCTCTATGAATCCCATTGGTTGACTCATATAAACATCTTCCTCTAAGTTCCCATTTAGAAAGGCAGTTTTCACATCCATTTGATGCAACTCTAAATCATAATGAGCTACCAATGCCATGATAATTCTGAAAGAATCCTTCTTGGAAACTGGTGAAAACGTTTCTTTGCAATCATTGCCATCTTTCTGGGTAAAACCTTTAGCAACAAGTCTGGCCTTGTAACGTTCAAGGTTGCCATGATAGTCACGCTTAGTCTTAAAGACCCATTTACACCCAACTCTCTTGCAACCTTCAGGCAATTCTACGAGGTCTCAAACATCATTCTGTTCCATGGATTTAAGCTCATCTTTCATGGCATCTAACCATTTATCAGCATTATCACCATTCATGGCTTGTGAAAACAAAACTGGATCATCATCAATTCCTAAGTCATTTTCTGACTCTTGTAAATATACCACATAATCATTCGGTATAGCAGATCTTCTTTCTCTTTGGGATCTTCTTAATGCTATTTCTTGTAGTTGTTCTATTATAGGTTCATTGTCAATCTCGGGAACATTAATTTGTTGTTCTTCTTGATTACACTACAAGAATAAGGTTAATTACTGACGGAAGTTCCGTCGCAAATCTGTCAGTAACGTTCCCGCCATTTTATGCGAAATGTTGGCGCCAATTTGCGACGGGCATGGCCGTCGCTAATGTGCAAATGTTTGTCCAAGGTCATTTGCAACGGCCATATTGGTTTGCGACGGACGGTACTTTTGCGATGGTCATTCTCAATTTGTGACGGAATCGTAATTTGCGACGGCCTAGCCGTCGCTAATATTAAAAGGCCGTCGCTAATTTCCAATAAGTAACTCGAACAGTTTTCTTCCTCCCTCAGTTGTCATCTTCGCCGTTTCTGCTCTACATACTGCAGGTCTGCACGCAAAAAAACATCTCCTTTTGTTCACTTCTTCTTTCTAATTTGTTCATTTTTCTTTCAAAAAATTACACTACCTTCTCTCATTTCTTCTTTCTAATTTGTTCAACAAAAAAGCATCGTAAGTTTACATTCATAACATCTTCTCCCACGATAGGAAGCATCAAATCGGTAAGAGTTTCCTATTTGTTCATCTTCTCTTTTTGTTTTTCGTTTTAAAATTTGTTTTGTTGTTTCTCCCGTAACTTCTCCCATCTGTTCTTCAGATTTTACAGCGTCCAAAATGGTGTTTCCCACCCATTTGGGAGGAGCTATGTGCTTACTGGGCTACACCTGAATTTAAGAAAAAATCCGCCCAGGCAAAGCTCAACAGGGCCTCGGAAAAGGGTGGGAGCCTGCACACTGGTGGCAGCATCAGTAATCAGGAGCAGGCTCGACGCCTTGTAAGTTCCAACATCATATTTTGTTAATTCATTAGATGTCTGGCTATTAAGGTAGTGTAACTTCAAATATGAACAAGTTTTTTTTTTGGTGCAGGCTAGGGAGCTTGGCCGTAGCGTCAAGCCGGTTAAGCTTCATGCCCGAACTCATACTAGGAAGGGTACCGGCGAGTATGTAGATGAGCGCTCTAGACGCACTCAGGTGATTTACATGTCTCTTTGTTGGAAATTATTTTTATTTTATATTTAATAATTATGGTCATTTTGTATGATGATGTGCATCAATTTTAATGACAGGAGGACTATCGTGATAAGTTATCTCAGGTTCGGTCTCAGGAAGCCTCATCTTCCCCTTCCACCACACTTGATTCAGAGTTGGAAGCCCAATTGGAGTTGCAGGCATGGGTCGAGGTTGCTGGCGGTAAGAACAAGGGTCGCATATACGGTATGGGAGACCTAGCCGGTAACTATCGACGCGGGTGCTCCAGCATCTTCACTCAGCAGAGTCGAGCATCGTCCAGTACTAGGCCCCGCCAGTCTCATGAGTCTGCGGAGATGGTCAAGATGCGATAGAAACTGGCTGCTCAGGATGAGATCAATCGGCAGTTGCTTACTCAACAAACACAGATGATGGAGCAGATAGAGATGATGGCAGCTACACAGAGAGAGCTCATGCTGCGTTTAGGAACCAGCACCCCACCCACGATCGCGGCAGACCAACACCTTCACAGCACCCCTCACCACCACAGCCCACGCCCACCACCGTCCCAGCCTGAGGGTCATCAGCAGACCAGTGACGAGGATGATCAATCCTTTACAGATTTGTTAATGCGGGGCTATAGAGAGGGTTATTAGTTTCTTTGATATTAGATTTTATTTTGTATGATGTATGCACTCCGTCAAAACAATTTACTGTTATTTATGAATTTCATTTATTGTTTAAAATTATTATTCATTTATCATAATATAGTCTAAATTCTAATTAATATAAAAAATAACTAATGTTTATATTAATTTTGAATTTTATATTAAATATTAAATAATTAATTAAAAATAATTCATATTTTAAATAATTAATTAATAAAAAATTAGTTAATTAAATTATTTAGTTTTATAAAAATGTGTTGCAATTTGCGACGGC
This sequence comes from Sophora flavescens, assembly GCA_030762895.1. Lineage (NCBI taxonomy): Eukaryota > Viridiplantae > Streptophyta > Magnoliopsida > Fabales > Fabaceae > Sophora > Sophora flavescens. Next base: position 296,326,827 of record CM061062.1, read on the forward strand.
TATTCCGTCGCTAATTTATGTTGATTTGCGACAGCTAGGCCGTCGCTAATTTCTATAATTTGCGACGGTTATGCCGTCGCTAATTTCTCATAATTTGTGACGGCTTAAATTAGCGACGGAATAAGTCGTCGCTAATTAGCGACGTCATTTAAAAAAACCGTCAGAAACCTTTTGCGACGACCCAAAATGTGACGGATTTGTGGCCGTCGCAAATCCGTCAGAAACATGTGTTTTGAGACGGATTTAAGCTGTTTGCGACGGCCTTTGGCCCTCGCTAAATTCATTTTTTCTTGTAGTGTTATTATACGGTTCAACAATTTGAGGAACAACAACTTGAGCAGTAGGAACACAAGTCAAAGGAACTTGTATTCTTACTTCATTAATCTCCACATTTCATGAAGCTTCACTCCCACTGGTTTCACCACTCTCAATGAACCTAGCATTCCCAGTTTTAACAATTCTTGTACTATGGGTAGGACAATAAAATCTAAACCCCTTAGACTTTTCTGGATAACCAATGAAATATCCACTGATTGTTCTTGCATCCAGTTTCTTTTCCTGTGGATTATAAATCCTTATTTCTACCTGGCAACCCCAAACATGCAGGTGCCTTAAACTAGGTTTCCTTCCAGTCCACAGTTCAAAAGGTGTCTTTGGAACTGCCTTACTAGGAACCCTGTTCAACAAATACATGACAGTTTTTAAGGCATACATCCACAATGGTAAGGGTAAAGATGCATTACTTAACATACTCCTAACCATACCCATTAAGGTTTGGTTACGCCTTTCCGATACACCATTTTGTTGTGGTGTACCTAGCATTGTGTATTGAGCACATATGCCATGTTTTTCTAGGAATTTAGCAAACGGACCAGGGTGTTGTCCATTTTCATCATACCTTCCGTAATACCCACCACCTCTATCAGACCTTATGATTTTCACCTTTCTGTCCAATTGCCTTTCAACTTCATTTACGTAAATTTCTAAGGCTTTCACCGCTTGAGACTTCTCATGCAGTAAATAGACATATCCATAACGTGAAAAATCATCAATAAAGGTGATAAAGTATTTTTCCTTATCGAAAGAATTAACATCAAAAGGTCCACATATATCAGTGTGAACTTTCTCAAGAAGCTGAGTGCTTCTTGTGCGCCTTTCTTTGTGTGTTTTGTTTGCTTTTCTTTAATACAATCCACACAAATATTAAGGTCAGTAAAATTCAGATCTGGAAGGACTTCATTCTTTATAAGTCTTACCATTCTTTCCTTGGAAATGTGACCCAAACGCTTATGCCACAAATAAGCAGAACGTTCATTCACTAAACCACGTTTAGTGCCAACATTGTGATGCAAGGTCATAAGTGTTTCAGCATATAGATTATCAAGATTCAATCTATATAAACCATCAATAAGTATACCAGATCCAATCATAAAGGTATGCTTATACAAACTGAAACATCCATTACCAAACTTAAAAGAGTATCCAGCAACATCAAGTTTAGACAAAGAAACTAAATTCCTAGAAATATTAGGTACATACAAAGTTTCAAATAAATCTAAATGATGTCCAGTATCAAGGATCAAACGATAAGTCCCGATAGCTTCCACTGGAACTTTCACTCTATTCCCCATGAATACAAACTTCTCATTTGGGCTTATGGTTTGGATCGTAAGAAATCCCTGCATCGTATTAGAAACATGAGTCGTACATCCAAAATCAATCCATCAAGTATTATGAGGAACTTCAGTTAAATTTGATTCGAAATATATTCATAAGCATTAAGCTCACCTTTCTTTTCGAATCAAGCCTTACGTTTGGGGCAATCCTTCTGGAAATGTCCAGATTTCCCACAGAAATGACATTTTCATTCTTTCCTTTCTTCTGGATCTTAACGGAGGACTCATTTATCTTTAGTGGTCCTTTCCCCTTTCCATGTTTCTTATCAGCATTCTTACCAGCTCCTTGATGGTTCATATAATGGATTGAGTGACTTCCTTGATTCTTAAGTCTCATTTCCTCTTGAACCAACATATTGTGCAATTCATACACATTCCATATATCTTTCATGGTGTTGTAGTTCATTTGGAACGGACCATATTCAGACGGTACTGAGTTCAAAACGAACTGCACGAGGAAATTCTCATCCACTTCCATTCCCAATGACCTAAGTCTTAATGCAATATTTATCATTTCAATAACATGCTCATGCATAGTATGAGAACCATCAAACTTCATGGTGGTTAAGGTACTCATTAATGTCCCAGCAAGAGACTTGTCAGCAGTTTGGGAGCGCTCTTCCACATTCTTCATAAATTCTTTTGCACTTTCAGTTTTAGGAAGATGATGAGTGTGATTTCACCTCATATTTAATGTACATTTCTGCATGCATTTTCATATAGTTTAGGCATATTTAGTATGATTTTGTTAGTTTTTACCTTGGAACGGGTAAGGTGGTTTCGTGGTGTTGTTTTGCAGGAATTAAGGGTAAAATGCTCAAGATTGACCATGATGGAGCCTGGATGAAGATAGAGCTTGAAAAGTGAAGAAAATGTACCAAACAGAGCCCATCACGGCCTAGCCGTGATGACCATCACGGCCTAGCCGTGATGACCATCACGGCCATGATCGAGTAATAACTGGAAAGAAAGAAGGCAAAAGTCAGAAGCTGTCACGGCCTAGCCGTGATACCCAACACGACCGTGACATGTTAATTGAACTAGACCCCTTTCTAGGCAGAATCTGTCACGGCCAGGCCGTGATGCCCATCGCGACCGTGACAGACCAAAATTTGAAAGCCCCAAGGCAGAACACGTCACGGCCTGGCCGTGATGGTAATCACGGCAATGACGTGCGCCTAATCTATAAATAGGCATCTGGGCAGAACAGAATAGGGGGAGACTTTTGGAGGCTGGAACCCTAGGCAGCTGGAACCCTAAAAGTGACGTTTTCTCTGCTCTTGGACTGGAAGAAGATTGGAGGATTCTTCATGGAGTTTTCTTCATCTCTTCTCTCTTTCTCTTTTGTAGTTTCCTATATCATGAGTAGCTAAACCCCTTCTTGTTGGGGTTAGATGTTTGCTTTTCTGAACTTGGTTGTCTCTTGATTTGGTTTTAATACAAGTTCCTACTTCTTTATGAGTATTTGATTCTATGCTTAATGCTTTTCTTGGCTTGATCACCCTTGGAATGATTAGTTGCTTTGATAGACAATTGGAAAATTGATGTTAAGGCATGCTCATGAATCAAATGCCAAGTAGTTCATGAATCTAGGAATAGGTCATAGGGTGCTTGCAATCTTATAAATCTTGGTTCTTTATGCAAAATCTCATGTTAATCCACCTAAGGAATTAGGGTTTAATTTGGGGTTTTAGGCTCATTTCACCTAAGGAATTAGGGTCTGAGTATTTTAGAAGGTTTGATTGTCATAAATGAATTAGGACTTGTGTTAGTAACCATTTCATTGCAATCAAGGGAAGATTAGTGTAGTCTAACCCTGACAATTTCATTCATTTGTTAACCACATCTCTTTTCGCTTGTTAAGTGTTTGTTAAAATTCCTAAAAGACCAAAAATATTCTATTCTTGTTTGTTTTGTTACATATTAAGAGCTCCCTTCCATCCAAACGATCGTCTAGATATTAGTCTGATTTGCGAAGTGGTACTTGTCCGCGATCCCTGAGAACGATATCCGGTCTCACCACCGTATTACTTGTACGACTAGGTATACTTGCCTAGAACCGTCAACAAGTTTTTGGCGCCGTTGCCGGGGATCGGTGTGCCAATATCACGAGTACCAAAGGGGACTCCTAATTTAGGCATTTTTTTCTTTGCTTTCCTACTGTTGTTTTCTGTTTTTTTTTCTGTTTAGGCACTTTTCTGTGTTATCCTTGTATTTGCATAATTGTCCACCTGAAGCTTGACTTGTACTTGCTATATTTGTTGTTGCTCTGCTCTGTTTGTTTACTTTTATGCGAGGTACAGTTGACCCAGGTGAACTTCAATTCAACCCTAAAATCGAGAAGCTTTGTAGAAAGAATAGAAAGGAAGCCAAAGCAAGAAAAAACAGAGAAGGAGCATCTTCTAGAGTACAAGAACCACAAGTTGAGTTACCAAGTGTGCAAGAATCACAAGTTGAAGTATCAATTGTCACCATGGCTGACGACAATGCACAAAAGAGGACAATGGGGGACTATACTTCCCCTAAAGTCGATAGATGTGGAACTCCAATTGTTAGACCTGCAGTGGCTTGTAACAACTTTGAGATAAAGGCATCACTTTTCAATCTTGTGCAGCAAAATCAATTTGGAGGTTTAGAGAGTGAAGACCCTCATTCTCACATTGGCACATTTATTGAGTTATGTGATACTATCAAGCTGAATGGAGCCTCCGAAGAGGCTATTCGTTTAAGGCTCTTCCCTTTCTCTTTGAGGGATAGGGCTAAGTCATGGCTTCAATCCCATCCTCATGGGAGCATTATTACTTGGAATGATTTGGTGAGCAAGTTCTTATCTCGTTTCTTCCTTCCATCAAGAATGATCAAGTTGAGATCGGAGATCAATGCTTTTGTACAAAAGGATGGTGAATCACTTTATGAAGCATGGGAGAGGTTCAAATCTTTGCTTACCGCTTGTCCAAATCATGAGTTAGAAACATGGCAACAAGTTGCAACCTTTGTCAATGGTCTCAACAGAAATTCTCGAAGTATGATTGCAGCGGCTGCGGGTGGAACATTGAGTCAAAAGACACCCGATGAAGCAAAGGCCTTAATTGAAACTATGGCTAATAATGATTATCAAATGCCTAGTTCTCGATCATTGGCCAAGAGAGGTGTTTTGGAGCTTGATGAATATAGTGCTCTTAAGGCGCAAATGGCCGCTCTTACCAAGCAATTGGGGTCCATTCAACTACAAAATTCTCAATTACAAGCGGTCCAAGTTCAAGCCGTCTCAGTGTGTGACTTTTGTGGAGGTAACCATGCCAATGGCAATTGTGAAATTAGTGTGGTTGGAGGATCGGGGCAAGAAGAAGTGAGCTACATGGGAAACCAAGGGCCTAAGCATGATCCTTTCTCTAACACCTATAATTCGGGGTGGCGTAGCCATCCTAACTTTGGTTGGAGACAAGGGCAAGGCTCAAGTTCTAAAGCAAACACTTCTCAAGAGAATTCAAGCAATTTGGAGAATATTCTAGCCTAATTCATGCAAGCAACTCAAGCTAATTTGAAGGGTCAAGAAGCAATGATGAACAATCAAGATGCCTCCATCAAGAATCTAGAGCACCAAATAGGCCAATTGGCAAAGCAAATGATGGAGAGAGCTCAAGGAAAGTTGCCGGGAGATACCGAGAAGAATCCAAAGGAGGATTGCAAGGCAATTACTACAAGAAGTGGGAAGGTGGTAGTTCCACAAGAAAAAGAGAGGGAAGATAAAAAGAGAAAAAATGAGGAAGAAAAAAATGAATAGAGAGAAGAAAAGAGAATTGGTGAGGGAGTTGATGAGGTGATCATTGAAGATGCAACCAATGAAGAACTAGAGACTTCCCAAGCCACTACCTCTAGTCCTATTGTTGTTGAAGTTGAAGAACCAAAGAGAGAAAAATTGGTGGATGAAGAGTTTGCAAGAAAGAAGACTAAAAAGCAAATTCTTGAAGAAGTTGACAATCCTAAGGAGTTGCCCATATTTCAAGATACCCTGTCCTCAAAGGTTGAAGAAGGAGGTAAAGGATCAACAATTCTCTAAGTTCTTGGATGTGTTCAAAAAGTTGCAAATTAACATCCATTTTGCCGAAGCTCTTCAACAAATGCCTTCCTATGCCAAATTTATGAAGGAGATTCTTTCTAACAAGAGGAAGTGGAAGGAGGAGATGGTCGTGCTCACGGAAGAATGTAGTGCCATACTCCAAAGGAAGCTACCGGTGAAGATGAAGGATCCGGGTAGCTTTACTATTCCATGTGCTATTGGTCATTTGAACATTGGAAGAGCCTTGTGTGATCTTGGTGCAAGTATCAATCTTATGCCTCTCTCCATCTTCAAGAAGTTGGGAATTGGTGAAGTCAAGCCAACCGGGATCTCTCTCCAATTGGCGGATCGTTCCATTACGTATCCTTATGGTGTAGTGGAGGATTTATTGGTAAAATTAGACAAGTTCAACTTTCCGGTAGACTGTGGTGTTGGATATTGCGGAAGATAGTGAGACTCCATTGATTCTTGGAAGGCCATTCCTAGCCACGGGTAGGGCTTTGATCGATGTAAATCAAGGGAAGTTGGTGCTTAGAGTCCAAGATGAAAAGGCCACCTTCAATGTTTTTGAAGCAATGGCACATCCAAGTGACAAAGATACATGTATGAGTGTGGACCTTGTTGAATCATTGACTGACAAGAGTATTCAACAAACTTTTGAAGATTCATTGGAAGCGACTCTTATGGTTGAGAATATAGAAGAAGAGATATGTGAGGAAGAAGTTGAGATCATGGTTAAATCCCTTGAGGATTGTCTAGTTTTGAATAATGATGAAGACAAAGTTGTGGATGATGTGCGGATTGAAGACAAGGGTGAAACACCTGTGCTAGAGTTGAAGGAACTTCCATCCCATCTCCGTTATGCTTTCCTTGGAGTGAATTCTTCATTCCTGGTGATCATTAGTAGCGGATTGAACTCCTTAGAGGAAGAGAAGTTGTTGAGAGTGCTTAGAGAGCACAAATCCGCAATTGGGTGGTCTATGTCCGACTTGAAAGGGATAAGTCCCTCATTTTGTATGCACAAAATCCTTTTGGAGGAAAACTTCAAGCCGGTCAAACAACCCCAAAGAAGACTTAACCCAAACATGAAAGAAGTTGTAAGGAAGGAGGTTGTGAAGCTTTTGGATGCGGGTATAATTTATCCAATCTCCGATAGTCCATGGGTGAGTCCGGTCCAAGTTGTTCCTAAGAAAGGGGGGATGACGGTTGTTGCAAATGATAAAAATGAACTCATTCCCTCAAGGACCATTTCCGGATGGAGGGTGTGTATTGATTATAGAATATTGAATGAGGCTACAAGAAAAGATCATTTTCCCTTGCCTTTCATTGATCAAATGTTAGAGAGATTGGCGGGCCATGCCTTTTATTGCTTCCTTGATGGATACTCAGGGTATAACCAAATTGTGATTGACCCAAAGGACCAAGAGAAGACCGCTTTCACTTGTCCCTATGGCGTCTATGCATATCGGAGGATGTCATTCGGGTTGTGTAATGCACCCGCCACTTTTCAAAGGTGCATGCTTTCTATATTCTCTGATATGACTGAAAAATTCATTGAGGTATTTATGGATGATTTTTCCGTATTTGGTAATTCTTTTGATGATTGTCTGAAAAATCTTGCATGTGTTTTGAAAAGATGCCAAGAAACTAACTTTGTTTTAAATTGGGAAAAATGTCATTTCATGGTTAGGGAATGTATAGTTCTTGGTCATAAGATTTCATCATGGGGGATAGAAGTTGATAAGGCAAAAATTGAAGTAATCGAAAAACTTCTCCCTCCCATAAATGTGAAAGGTGTTAGAAGCTTCTTAGGGCACGCGGGTTTCTATAGGATATTTATAAAAGACTTTTCAAAGATTGTAAAACCCTTGTGCAAACTCTTAGTAGTTGATACTCCTTTTGTGTTTGATGATGATTGCATGCATGCTTTCCAACTTTTAAAGGAAAAACTCACCACCGCACCGATCATTGCACCTCCAGATTGGAGTTTGTCATTTGAGTTAATGTGTGATGCAAGCGACTATGCGGTCGGAGCCATTTTGGGTCAACGAAAAAATAAAATGTTGCATGTTATTTACTATGCTAGTCGTGTGCTGAATGATGCTCAATTAAACTATACCACGACTGAAAAAGAATTGATTGTTGTAGTTTTTGCATTTGATAAGTTTGGATCTTACTTGATTGGCTCTAAAACTATTGTGTACACTGACCATTCCGCTTTGAAGTATATAATGACTAAACAGGATGCCAAACCAAGGCTCATTAGGTGGGTACTATTGCTCCAGGAATTTGATTTAGATATAAAGGACAAGAAAGGAGTGGAGAATGTGGTAGCCGACCATTTGTCTAGGCTTCCACAAGCAGATATTCAAGCAAAAGATGAGTTGCCAATTCAAGAAGAATTTCCGAATGAGAGGTTGTTTAGGGTGCAAGTGGCACCTTGGTTTGCGGACATTGCAAATTACAAGACCGCCAACAAGATTCCGAAGGACTTCAATGCACAACAAAGGAAGAAGCTCATCCATGATGCTAAATACTATGTATGGGATGAACCTTACCTTTTCAAAAGAGGTTCGAATGGAATTCTTATACGATGTATTCCAGAAGAAGAGATTAATGGGATTCTAACTCATTGCCACAACTCACCTTATGGAGGACACTTTGGTGGTGAGAGAACCGCCATGAAAGTCTTGCAAAGTGGTTTATTTTGGCCTACCATCTTTAAAGACTCTAGAGCTTGGGTAATGAAGTGTGACAAGTGTCAAAGAACCGGAAGTATATCCAAGAGAAATGAGATGCCTTTGAAGGGTATTTTAGAGGTGGAGCTCTTTGATGTGTGGGGGATCGACTTCATAGGTCCTTTCCCATCATCCTACAACAACAAGTATATTTTGGTTGCGGTTGACTATGTGAGTAGATGGGTAGAAGCTGTCCCAACTATGAAAGATGATGCAAAAGCAGTGGTTGGTTTTGTGAGAAAGAACATTTTTACCCGATTTGGAACCCCTAGAGCCATTATTAGTGATGGGGGTACTCATTTTTGCAACAAAGAGTTCAATGCGGTGCTTGCCAAGTTTGGAGTCAATCATAAAGTTGTCACACCATACCACCCACAAACTAGTGGGCAAATGGAGTTGTCTAATCGGGAATTAAAGAGGATCTTGGAGAAAACAGTGAATAATGCAAGAAAAGATTGGGCAAAGAAGCTGGATGATGCACTTTGGGCCTATCGGACTGCATATAAAACACCTATTGGTATGTCACCCTACCAATTAGTGTTTGGAAAATCATGTCACCTTTCGGTAGAGCTCCAACATCGTGCTTTTTGGGCAGTGAAAGCCTTGAACTTTGATAAGAAGCTGGCTATAGACAAGAGACTGTTGCAATTGAATGAGTTGGATGAATTCCGACTCTTGGCATATGAGAGTGCAAGAATCTATAAGGAAAGAACAAAGTTTTGGCATGATAAGTACATTCTTCCAAAGCATTTTGAAGAAGGCCAATCAGTTTTGCTCTTTAACTCACGTCTCAAGCTATTTCCTGGCAAGCTGAGATCAAGGTGGTCGGGTCCATTCTATATCAAGTCAATTTCTCCATTTGGTGCGGTTGAATTGGAAGATCCATCGTCCGGAAGAACTTTCACTGTTAATGGGCAAAGGCTCAAGCACTATCTTGGAGGAGACTTTGATCGTCAAGCAGTCTTCATCCCTCTTAAAACACCCTCTTAGAGATCATCTGCCCGCAAGCTAGTGACGTTAAAGAAGCGCTTATTGGGAGGCAACCCAAGTTTTCTTTTCCCTTTTCCATTTGTTTTTGAATTTAACTCTTGAATAATTTGAGAAGATCAAGAGGAAAATAAATTAATAGATTTGTTAAGTGTTTTTAGGTTCTGAAGGAAGGAAGAGCGAAATTGGAAGGCCAAACACAGTCAGAAATCACCATGCCCAGGCCGTGACACTGGTCACGGCCGTGATGAGCTTCATGAGAAGATCAGAAAGTATCACGGCCCAGCCGTGATATCCATCACGGGCGTGATGAGAGGCTCCTTAATATCAGAGAGCATCACGGCCTAGCCGTGATGGAGGCCACGGCCGTGACAGGCTTCTTCCTATGGACCAGAATTGATCACGGCCTGCCCGTGATGAGCATCACGGTCGTGACACAATTGCCAGCCTCCCTTTGACTAGATATGTAAGCCAACGCCCGCTACCACCTCGATAAGTTGTTCCAATTTTTTCCTCTCTCCGACTTGATTATTTACATTGGGGACAATGTAAGTTTTTAAGCTTGGGGTAGGGGTATTTTTGCAAATTTTTGAATTTTTGTATTTTTCATTTGCATTCATATAGGCATAGTTTTGCATGATCACACGATTAGATTGCCCCTTGCTTAGATGATGCATCCAATTGTGAGAACTGAGGCCAATTAACTTGAGATGGTGAATTTTTGAACCCAAATTTTTATTCTTGTGATAAGGCTACAAATAAAAATGTCTAAGATGATCTTTGATAGTTGATAATTAGCATATGGTTCCGTAGATTCGTGTTTCTCATTGATTTTTGAACTACTAAAATGTGAGATTTTTGAGCCAAAAAGGGGTACTCACTAAATCTACCACATCCTTTGTGATAGAGTGTTTCATTCCTCTTGGTTTGTATTCTCTAGAACTTGACTTGAAACCGTTTTGAAGCTTAAAAATTTTTGAAAACATTTTTGAAAATGATTGAGGCACTAGGTTTTTTTTTCCGGCCTTCTGAGCTTTGATTGACTAAATTCTACCTCTTAGTTACCCGATTTCGAGCCTACAAGAATAAAATACTTTTCTTGGTACCTTAAATTACTTTGATGAATAATGCTTGGTAGGAGACCTTCTAAAGTATTACAAAAAGGGTAAAAAGGTAGTTTGAAAAAGTATGGGATGAGAAAGTCAGAAAATATTTCTCTTGAATTGAAAATCTCCCCTTCTCCAAATCAAAAATAAAAATAAAAGAATATAGAGAGGGGATGACAAAAGGAAGTGAGAAATAAAATAAAAAGAAAGAAATAAAGGTGGAAAAATGAATCAAAACCCAAAAAGGTATTTTAGAAGGTGTCATGTTTTGCAATGCTTGATATTTTATTTAGCCTTCTTGAAATTCCCTTTTCTTGATTTCCCCACCTAACGATTAATCCCATGGCCTTGTTACAACCAAAGTAAAAGACCTCTTGATTCTCATGCGTTTTCATTAATAAAGTAGAGATTTGGTTAATAGTCAAGCTTATGGTAGAATTCATTCCTTGAGGAAATTGAGCGAATTATCATATATCCTTAAACACTTGAGTGAGGTGAGAAAGAGTGCCCGAATCAGTGAGAATATGAGTCTAGGAAACCTAAGATTCTAATTGGACTTGAAATTGATCGTCTCTTGGTGAATTATTTGAAAATGCTTGTTACTTGGATTAGTTACTCGGGTTCTTGGTTCACTATCCATGCTCTGTTTATTTATCTCTTCTGGCCTTGGTGATTGCTTGAGGACAAGCAAAGTCTTAAGCTTGGGGTGATTTGATGAGTGTGATTTCACCTCATATTTCATGTACATTTCTACATGAATTTTCATATAGTTTAGGCATATTTAGTTTGATTTTGTTAGTTTTTACCTTGGAACGGGTAAGGCGGTTTCGTGGTGTTGTTTTGCAGGAATTAAGGGTAAAATGCTCAAGATTGACCATGATGGAGCCTGGATGAAGATAGAGCTTGAAAAGTGAAGAAAATGTACCAAACAGAGCCCATCACGGCCTAGCCGTGATGACCATCACGGCCATGATCGAGCAATAACTGGAAAGAAAGAAGGCAAAAGTCAGAAGCTGTCACGGCCTAGCCGTGATGCCCATCACGGTCGTGACATGTTAATTGAGCCAGACCCCTTTCTAGGCAAAATCTGTCACGGCCAGGCCGTGATGCCCATCACGACCGTGACAAACCAAAATTTGAAAGCGCGCCCAAGGCAGAACACGTCACGGCCTGGCCGTGATGGCCATCACGGCCGTGACGCGTGCCCAGTCTATAAATAGGCATCTGGGCAGAACAGAATAGGGGTAGACTTTTGGAGGCTGGAACCCTAAAAGTGACGTTTTCTCTGCTCTTGGACTGGAAGAAGATTGGAGGATTCTTCATGGAGTTTTCTTCATCTCTTCTCTCTTTCTCTTTTGTAGTTTCCTTTATCATGAGTAGCTAAACCCCTTCTTGTTGGGGTTAGATGTTTGCTTTTCTGAACTTGGTTGTCTCTTGATTTGGTTTTAATACAAGTTCCTACTTCTTTATGAGTATTTGATTCTATGCTTAATGCTTTTCTTGGCTTGATCACCCTTGGAATGATTAGTTGCTTTGATAGACAATTGGAAAATTGATGTTAAGGCATGCTCATGAATCAAATGCCAAGTAGTTCATGAATCTAGGAATAGGTGATGGGGTGCTTGCAATCTTATAAATCTTAGTTCTTTATGCAGAATCTCATGTTAATCCACCTAAGGAATTGGGGTTTAATTTGGGGTTTTAGGCTCATTCCACCTAAGGAATTAGGGTCTGAGTATTTTAGAAGGTTTGATTGTCATAAATGAATTAGGACTTGTGTTAGTAACCATTTCATTGCAATCAAGGGAAGATTAGTGTAGTCTAACCCTGACAATTTCATCCATTTGTTAACCACATCTCTTTTCGCTTGTTAAGTGTTTGTTAAAATTCCTAAAAGACCAAAAATATTTTATTCTTGTTTGTTTTGTTACATATTAAGAGCTCCCTTCCATCCAAACGATCGTCTAGATAGTAGTTCGATTTGCAAAGTGGTACTTGTCCGCGATCCCTGAGAACGATATCCGGTCTCACCACCGTATTACTTGTACGACTAGGTATACTTGCCTAGAATCGTCAACAGAAGAGCAGACTTAATGTTACTTGCTATGCTCATTCGCATAAACATCAAACTTAGTTTGTTTGACTTTTCTCAAGCCTTAAAATGAGCCTTCTCTTCATTGCTACTAGCATCAGTAATAGCAGCAGGCTTCTCAACTTGAAGAGCCAAATCAAGATCCATTACACCAAGGTGAAATTGGATTTGTTCACTCCATTCAGAGAAGTTCAGCCCATTAAATGTTGGAACAGACGTAGTATGCGAATGTAAAGACATAGGAACATATACTGCAATTAACACATGCTTCACATTAATGCTTTGAGTCATGAAATAACATACAATCAATTTCAGACAATATACATTAAACATTCAATGCACATTAATGTTCTCCTTTGGATGATACATCAATGCACAATGTAACACCCGGGTGTCGACGAGGGCGAGAGTGGTCGCGGTGCAAGAAGGCACAGACAAGGAGCGGCTCCTGGCAGGCTTCTAGGCGGAGGGACACATGAATGAACCGATTACACACCCGAATGAGAGGGATCCTGAGACTGTGTAGGTATGGGACTATACAGTTGAGGAAGGCTTATATGAATTGATTGGTACTACCTATACTAACAAGATGCATCTTCTTTTCGGGAGCCCATCACTTAAGAACTCCACAGTTAAGCGTGCTTGACTTGGAGTAATTTTGGGATGGGTGACCTCCTGGGAAGTTTTCCCAGGAAGCGTGTGAGTGAGGACAAAGCACGCTGAAAAGACCCGTGTTGGTCTATGAGGTCGAGTCGTAAATCTATAGAGCAGCCAGGGATGTTGGTCTGTGGGATCAAGTCGTCAATCCATAGAGCAGCCAGGGATGCTACACACAACAAACATAATGATGCTAATACAGTCGACATTATTAGGCAATGAAATATGCACTAACTAGAAATATTTACTATCTTTGGACATATAAATAAAACTAATAGTGCATTCACATCACCGTCAATCATGTCCGTTAATTATAAGATCAACTAATCAATCTTTGGGTGATCCATAAATGCCTTATAACAATGAACTTCAATTTACCCATAAACTAACAATCATCATGTCATTTATAACATCACATTCTATAGGTAATTGCAATAAATCATCATTTATTTGGAATTAAAATAAACTTTCAGATTTGACCACTTTGGTGATTAACAAACCCATCATACATTTAATCCCAAAATATACAAACTTCATAAACATTCAAATGTCTTTCCTTAATTCCCATTTTGAAATACGTTCATGGAGTTTTATTCAAATTTGACATTTGAAAGGAAATCATGTACAAGCATCCAAGATTGATAATTGAAAGGCATTTCAAAACTTAACAATCACGTCCAGGATGTATCGATAATGGAATGGGAATTATAAGAAAGTCATTTATTATTTCCTAATTCACGACTCCAAAAACACGTACAGGGAGATGTGAACAATCACGTAAAAGCCTTTAGATACAGGCAATTATCATAAAAGGACATACAAAGAACATTCATCCCAATTCTTAATTGAAAAGGGGCATTTTTTTTATAAAAAAAAATTCATTCATTGAAATTTCAATCAATCACGTACAGGAACTTTCAATAAATGTTTTTAAATGATCCAATCATATATTGAGAACATTCAGGGAGAATCATAATTGAAACATACATACTTTTAACAATCACAGTGCAGTGGAATAAAAAATCATAATTTATAAATTCCCAATATTTAAAATTAGGGTTCATAAAATTGGGGGATTCAAACATCATCAATGGAAAACTATAAATTCCATAACACATGCTCTGATACCACATGTAAACTCTATCATACATGAGCCATTAATAAGGATCTTGAGAATTCATAGTCTTCACTAATAGGATGAATAAAAACACTAACCTTTCTCCATGCTTAAATGTTAATACTTCTTTACTTGAAATTCAATCAACAATGGAAACTCTTCTATCCCTTTCCTTCATCTTTATGCCTCTAACTTTGATGGAAATTAGAAGACTTTCTTTCTAGGCAGAGATAGGGAAATGTTTCATTTCCTTCCTTTTATAATTGCTTCCATCAAGCAATACATCATTTTATTCATAAGACTCATTCCTACAAGTCATAACCATTGATTCAAATGTCAAACAATATGTCCTTTCATTCAAATATTAAACTACCACTAATATTTGTCACACACGAGACATTAATTCTTACAAATATATTATACAAATAAAAGATCCTGTGCACAAGTCCGAATGGAACAATAATAAGTGATTATTTAGCATAACATTCAAGCTAACTATCAAGTGTAGACTGTAGAGTAGAGCATCCAAATTAAGTACTTTATAAGAAGGTTGTATACATTATTATTGACATTCATTTCTCAAAATAATCGTTTGCAAATATATTACCTTAATTAAATGAGAATATTCAATTAGTAACTACGGAGAGTAGGGTGGACACCGGTCAGATACGGTCGATTTCGGGCCCAGAAATGCAAATCCGACGAAAACCGAAGGGGAGATTATCTCACCCATTCCCGTCTGTTCCTGCCATCGGATAGTGCGGGTGGCAGGTCGGCAGGTTGGCGGGTTTGAACTGATTTAGAACCCAAAAAAAAAGAGTTTACAGAAAGGAACAAGAACAGAAATCCCAGAGGCCAGAACAAAAATGATCAAACAAACCCAGGAAAAAAAAAAAGCACGAAACTTTCACAAACAACATAAATTTTTTCAATATTTTGTTTACAGAAGATAAAAATTGAAACTTTAACTCTTGAAGACATCTCAAATAAGCAGCACCTCTTCTTCTTCTTCTTCTTCTTCTTCTTCTTCTTCTTCTTCTTCTTCTTCTTCTTCTTCTTCTTCTTCTTCTTCTTCTTCTTCTTCTTCTTCTTCTTCTTCGTTGAAGCAGTTGCTTGATCGGAGGTGTGTGTGGTGGTGACAGAGCGGAGCCGTAGGAGATGCGTGCAGCCACTGCTAATGACGGGACTCGTGGGAGATGCGGAGACGCCATCACTCGCGGCCACAAACAGAGACACCGGATGAGGGAGGGGGACAAGAGACAGAGAGGCTTGGTTTGTAAGATTCATATAATAGGGACAGAGAGGGGCGGTGTTGACCAGAGAGGGGCGGCGACGGTGTAACCAGAGAGGGGCTGCGACGGTGTAGGGTTTATTTTTGTTGGGAATGAATGAAGGAGATGCGATGAGAAGAGAAGGTTGAACGATAAAGAGAGAGAGAGAGCGGTGGCTATGCAGAGCAGCGGCGCGTCGGTCGTCGATGGCACTGAACGACACAGATAGGAGGGAGTTGCGGCTGTGCTAAGGTATGATCTGAATCTTATCTGAGGTGGTGCTAGCCGAGAGAGGAGGGAAACATACAGAGATATGAGAAATATTGAAGAAGAAGGAGTGAGAAGAGTAAATTGGAACGTTATGTATTACAGAAATATGAGAAATATTCCGGGAGAGAGAAAAGTAAATATTGGGAAAAGGAATAGTCTGATATGTTATTAAACGAGAAAGATAAGGGATAAGGATAACTTTAGTGGACCAATGAAAATAAAGAGAAATCTAAGGCAATCAATCAAAATAAAGGGGAATCAAGGGGAAAATTTATTTTAATTGATTACATTGGTCGGGTTCGGATATCGATGGGTTATATTTTTCAGAACTGAACCCGACCGTATTAACTCATACGAAACCGACTCTCGTTATCCGAAGACCCGATAACCCGTTGTCACCCGCCCGTTTCTCCAGAATTCGCTACGGTTTTTGCGGGTTCGGTCGGCCCATCGGGTGTTGTCCACCCCTAACGGAGAGAATGTAAAGCTGGTTTTTCGCTTTGATGTGAGTTGATTTATTTATAACATCATTAATGTCCAAACTCAAAAAGAATATACCAAGAAAAACAGTCAAGATGTCCTAAAGAAAATAATTTTCTTTTATTTTTTAACTTGCCTTTCGGGAATCGAGGGGTTGATAGTTAATACCAGAAGAAAAAACAAAAAACAAATAACTAACTTTGGAAGTTCCACAAAACAAGTGGAGTGATAAGCTAACATGTCTCCTATAAAGAAGCGAGGTATGCTCTAATGAATTGACCAACTCTCTCTTCTTCCCTTGACCTCTATATATATATAAATAAATAAATCAACCACAACATTTACTCAGATATATCTCTCGTATCAATCCTTTACCGGCCATATCTTTTGTAACATTTACTATTCATAAACTGCATCAGTTAATAAGGTGCGTGTTTCGTTTGTTACAAAGCATATAATCTGCATTGCTTAATTACCAGCTACTTATTTTGTTTATAGCATAGTATATATTTTGTAATTGTTTCATGCATGCATCAAGTTTGACACATTTTTTGTCATTCATATTTTGTCTTCTCACTATTATATTAATGTCTTTAAAGATGAGTGAGGGTGAGAATGGTGAAGAAGGTCAAGAACACCAACACCAACACCAACACCGTCAAGCTCCCCGTTTGAATGAAAGGATTCTTTCATCTTTGTCAAGGAGATCAGTAGCAGCACACCCTTGGCATGATCTTGAAATTGGTACAGTTGTTCACATTATTGCTTATTTATCTTGCCATTGCCATTCAATTTACATGTTGCAAAAGTTCTAAATTTTCATATGCAGGACCCGGAGCTCCACATATTTTCAATTGTGTAAGTTTTCAACTTCTCCTTTGGGAAAGAATTAATATGTTATGCCACATAGTACTGTAACTATGGAAAATAATGTCCAAATTAAAGGAGGCCATTCTTAATTTACAACATTTATTCTACAAAAGTCTATTAGCACACCATTTTTATGTTGGTAATAGGCAAGACATGTTAATTGATTATTAATACTAGTAATTGTTAATGTCTATTGTCACCACTTAACTCGCGTCCATCACTATTTATTTGCATATCAATCACCAATGTAAGAATAGTATGCAAAAAATAGTGTGAGAATAGCATGTGTTTATTCTAGGGAAAGTCATTGCAGCAACCATTTGGACCGGAATTTCATGCGGTCATTTTATCATCGTAAAAATACTGCATTTTTTTTTATTTAAAAATCATAGAATTGTATAAGTGACTGTAGGGAATCTAAATCCGCAACCATTGCACTAGTGATGTAACACCTATAATACAGTAATTCCTTTCTTGATATGAAATTTTGTAGTCAAGTGGTGTTTCTGCTTGTTCAATGGTTAGTTGCTTCCTGCAGGTTGTGGAGATCACTAAGGGAAGCAAGGTCAAATATGAACTTGACAAAAAGACTGGAATGATTAAGGTAGGAACCAATTGCCTGCTTATTGAAATGGAAGTATCTAGTGCAGTAATGAATCAGATTTCACAGAGAACTCCATCTCCAGATGATTTTTTCCTTGCCTTTCTATCCTTAGATTAGATTCTTCTTCTTACCATCTAAGTAATGCTCAGGTTGATCGGATTTTGTATTCATCAGTTGTTTATCCTCATAACTATGGTTTTATCCCTCGGACACTGTGTGAAGACAATGATCCACTTGATGTCTTGGTTCTCATGCAGGTGATTTCTTACCCTTTCATTGCATATTCACATGTTTTAATTTTATACAAGAGGTATTAAATCCTGTTCGTTATATTCTATAGAGAATCATTGAAAAATAGCCCCCTATTCATTATAGTAATAACATACAGTAATGCTGGTCATGAAAAACCTGTTTTATTAACACATTTCCCTCTTTTATTAGCCGTAACTTAAAAGCAGCTGGTGAAATTTTGACGCATTTCGATTATATTGATGGAAAACACATCACTTTTGAATCCTCAGTTAATCACCCGGATAACTATCATAATCTAAAATATCTCAAAAAGAGTAAGTTACCAAATCAACTCAATTGCTGCATTAGCCACAATGTTCGAAAGCAGGCTTACCCGACGTACCGAATTTTTTGTACAGCGTATTGCATATCGATTCACTTTGAAGAAATTCTTATAATAATAATAATATAAAAGGTAACAAACCGCATACCAAATAACTTGCATACCACGTACTCGGTAACTGTGTTCAAAAGGGAAGAGTTTCTCAAATTAGTAATTAGTTCAATGATTATATGTTTGAGCTATATATATCAACAAGGGAATCCAAAGTAGCTTACTGGATCACTGACTTGAATAGGAGCCAGTTCTTCCTGGTTGTTTCCTCCGAGCCAGGGCCATTGGACTGATGCCTATGATTGACCAGGTATATATCTTTATGGTTTTTACTTTTTAGCCAACAAAACAATTCTGACTTCTTTACCCCTATTTCCATTTACATATCAAAAAAAAATTTGTGCTATTAACACAGGGAGAAAAGGATGATAAGATTATTGCAGTGTGTGCTGATGACCCCGAGTACAAGTACTTTACTGACTTCAAAGAACTTGCACCTCATCGTCTCACTGAGATCCGGCGCTTCTTTGAAGACTGTATCCTTAACATCTCTTTCAATAACTTGCTGCTTAAGTTTCTTTAAGTTTAGTTTATATTTTCTTCATAACTTGAGTGCTGTTTCTTAACATATTTCCCAGACAAAAAGAATGAAAACAAGGAGGTAGCAGTTAATGATTTTTTGCCTGCAAGCACTGCTGTTGAAGCCATCCAGTACTCAATGTCAGTATATCTTGAGCAACTTCATTTATCTAACTAAAACTGATTTTTAGAAAAAATGGTTTATGGTAAATAAGTTAACACTTGAGTTACTCATAGTGATATTAGTGAAAGTGAACTACAGCTTCAAACGAATCTTACCTGTAATGTCATGAGTTCAGTCTTACATTTACCACTTGGAAGGACTTTATATAATCATCCTCCCTAGATCGTTGGTCAATATCACGACGATGCGATAATACCTTAGTCAAAGATTAAGTTGCGGGATCTGTAGTTTTTCTTTTATGAGTTATTACCCGGAATAGGATTGTGTATTACTAATACTGTTGTAATATTAGTATTATATTTACATTTTGTCTATTGCTTTTGATTTCATCCTTATATATGGGTTTGACTACTCATATCAAATATACTTTTGATTATACAAAAAATATTAAAAAAAACAAAAAGTTAACATTTCAGTAACAAAATATTGTCATTCCTTCCTCTCTCCCGTGCTGCTTTTGTTTCGACTTATTGGTCATTCCTGTCTGATATTTACGTACCAAACATTGCAATATTCTGTAATCTGCATGATGTGACGTTACTTTAACATCTTATCTTTGATTTGGTGCAGGGATCTTTATGCGGAGTATATTCTGCACAGCTTGAGGCGATAGACAATAATGATATTCTCCATTCTCCATTAATCAGAACAAGCCGCACTCTACACGGTTTTTGAATATGTATTGATTAATGGTTTCTATGTATGCTTTTGTTGCTTTTGAATTTAGTGGGATAAACATACCACTTATTTGGTTTCTTGAGAAAAGAATACCCACTGTACTTAGTATATTGCCTCATGCAGAATCCTTGCAATTGAAATGTTTTAACTATATTTACACTTACCAAGGAATAATTTGGTATCATGTTTTTATTAATTTTGACTCCACTTAGGTGTACTGTAACGTTCATTCAACGTGGAATATTGATTAGCAAGTTTGTGAAAGGGAAAAGATACTAGAAATCAGTGGCGGATCTAAGATGAGGGCAAACTATTTTAACAAAATAATTATTACAAAAAATTTAGATTGGGATTACATGAGGATAACATTTTTTAGGGGTTGATTATTTGAGGATAACGTGTTAAAATCGTAAAATCTTAATATATCTAATCAAATAAATTATATACCTTAGCTTGTTACATGATTTTGATATTATTGAACACATCTTTCTCAATATAAATCACTAGATAATCATTCTTTCATGCATAGAGACAAAACCAAGAAACAATAATCTAATTGATAACCCACGCTAATCCTTATAATTTTATTGATATCCCAACATGTATTGAGATTTTTTTTTAAAGTAAAAAGACATGTAAAAACATCACAATAGCGGAGGAAATCCCAACTAGGTTGACACCTCAACCACTACCAATCATCTGCAGCACATTAATGTATTGAGACTTTGATTATCAATGATATGCAGTAAGTTGTTCTTGTAGAAAAAAAAAACTTTTATTATTAATAATTATCTAAAATTTAGATTAATAGAAAATAAAATATCATGTATCATACGAAAGTAAACATAACTACTTTAGCTATAACTATCAATAATTACTAACTTTTATGATGCACATTATTTAGATAATTAAAAGTGAGATTCTAATTAATAATTTATCTATAATATTAAATCGTGAATGTTATAATTTATACACATTTTTAATTTGTTTTGTGATATTTTTATCATGAAAAAAGAGTAATTAATGAAATGTAACATTTTATACTTTCGTTCAAGCTTTAAGAAAGTTATAAGTAATTAAGGTGAATTCAGTGTGAATTCAACAAGTCCATCTTGGGGCTGCGTTCAAGTCCTGCCTAAGACTTACCACTCCATGTGTGTTCAAGTCCGCAGACTCGGACAATCAAGCTGGGGCAGTGGGTTCAATGTTTATAAATAGGGGGTGCAAAATAAAAAGCATCATGATATTGTATATAATTTTTTCAAAATTGAGGGTGTGCATCTGCTCACCCTGGTTGCTGAATGGATCCGCCACTGCTTGCTTGCATGTGAGTATAAGAGGAGCGTCTTAGTGTTAAACAAGAGCTCTTGAGAACAATCGCAAAGTAAAATGTTGGCCTCAATGTGAAATTCTAATCCACAACAACTTGTTTGATGTACCTCTACATTCCTTGGACTGGATCACCATCCCCTCACCCTAAATTTTTTATCATAAAAAAACAAAAATTATTGATCATGGCGAGTGCTCATAAAAATTAACTCAAGGGCTCATGTTCATATGCTAGAAGAAAAAGTGCAACACAGATTATATCTTTATGTATAGAGGAATCACAAATAATTCGGTACAACTTTTTTCCTCTTCCAATTCTTAATATCTTCAGTCGTTTCTAATTTATTTTAGTAATTGGCACATGGTGGTCTGAATAAGTTCACAACTCTTGGTTTTGGTTCAATACCTGATGAACAAGGGTTGGATGTTTTTGTTATATGAGAGGATTTCAAGTAAGGAGGGAGGAAAAAAAGATAATAAAGACTCAAAATAATTCAACATATTATTGATTGACATGATGTTAATGTTACAAAATAAAAATCCAACAATCTTATTTATAGCAATAGTAAATTTCTAGTCTTAATTAAATCAGGAAATAAATTAAGTCTAGATATTAAAGAGCATCTAGACATAAGATACAATACAGTAACTATTATATGAGATATTTTTGACAAGATAGAATGTGAAGCAGCAGCAGCAGCAGTGCATCTTTCATGAGTATAATTTATTTAGTAGTTCTAAGAGAAGAACAGCAGCAGAGTCTTTGGCCTTCTTGACGCTTGGCATTGGCTCTCCAATACATTCATCCGTCCATCCTCTATCAGTAGTATTCACACGCACTGCAAATGTAAACCTCTTTGCATGTGCTGGACCACCCTCATTCACACACCTACAAGTTTAAATATGAAAGAAATAGTAAAGAAATTAGCAAAATGTCACACAAATATTTAGCTCTAATTACATTTACCATCCACTTATGATAATTATACATACCTGTAGAATGGCATAGGCCAATTTTTTCGCAAACAGATATCATTTAATGTTTGCCTAGTAAATGTGTTACTTCCATTCTTTTTCTCATTTTCATCATTCTTCTCCTGAGATTTTGCCACTTCCTTTTCTTTCAAGGCAGCAAGGGCATTTCTAGCAGCTAATTTCTGTGCCATTTTTTTCTGTGGATTTTGAGCAGCACCAACTTGCACGCCATCAATGAATACTTCAACAGTGGCCAAATTGCCGATACGACTTGCTCTATATTCTAAGCCTTCTGCCTGCTGTTGGCATCGCTCTTGCAGCTCGCGCACTGGATGCATTGGCAGAGTCTCTGGGGTAACCATAGGATGCAAAAGAGGCTGAAAAGCCTGTGGAAATTGCAACACCAACAATTATTCTCTATCAATTTTGACCAAAAAAAATATGTGAAAAATGGTTTCGGTTTAAAAGATAGGCACTAACCTTCCAAACAACAGTAGTGTCCCTCCCACTGTCAAGAAAAATGGCACCAGCAATAGATTCAACAATGTCACCAAGGACCTTGGGAGCTTTACAGTCTCCCAGACCAAAGGAGTTGAACCCTGGCTTTGACAATTCATCTTGAACTTCCTTCACAAATTCTTTAATCTGTAATGTCAATCAAGAGGAGTTCAAGAAATTAAGGTTATATGACATCTCCGACCCCAAGTATTTAGTAATAGTTAAAAAGAGACAATACCTGTTTTTCTAGGGCAGTAGAACCATGTCGGAGATGGACATGAAGATTGTGTTTAACCGCAACACGTGCAAAATTTTCATTGTTTACAGCAGCAGCGCGAAGGTCGGTGAGTCGTCCTGGTGGGAGGTTTGTGTAGGTGAAAAACAAATGCCTGGTAATAAGATGGTCTAACACTGCATCGCCAACAAACTCCAACCGTTGATAACAGGATACTCCTGAAGATGGTCTGGAGGCATGAGTTATGGCTTCTATAAGCAGCCCCTTGTCGTTAAACTTGATATTCAAAGCACCTTCTAGAGCATCAAAATCAATGCTCCTTAGTATGCTCTCTGGAACACTAAATGGCTTTCTTGTACACTCCATCTCATCAGGATCAAACTCTATTTGAATGCCAATCCAGTTCATAAAGTGGTTAGCAGCAGTCTTACCACCTTCCACATAATACACCCCAATCAGTGCTTCCACAACATCTGCAAGTGTTTTGCTGGACAGAACTCTGTATGAACTTGAATCACTCTCAAGCTCACCATCTTCCATTTCATCCTCGTACCCATCTGTGTGAGAATCCATCCTCTCAGTCTTGGAAATGGATCTCTCCTGGTCAAATAAAGATGACTCCCCATCCTTGGTATCCTCATCAAAGACAGGCAGTACACCAGGAGCTGCCCATCTGGATGGGGCAAACCGATCTGCTTGGATATATGATTGAAGCCCTTTACTTAATGCAAATTGATATAATACCATGTTACTGACCATTTGTTGCCTCATCCTAGTAAGCTGGCCTTCATGTTTCTGTGGGTATTTTAGGAAAAGAAATCGACTAACAACCCATTTCAAGTAAGCATCTCCAAGAAGCTCTGCCCTTTCATAGCAGAATGTCTCCTGGCAAGAGGCAGCAGTCAAGGCTTCCAAGATCTGTCCACGAAGAAGGCATGGGTTAACTACAAAAACTAGAACTAAATGCTAGCTACCTTGAGCTGAGAAGATACCTTTGAAGCCTGGACAGGAGTATTTATCATATTTTTAAGCTGAATTGCAAGTAGCATACTTTCAACCCTCCTCATTATTGAAGGCAGCCTCTGAGCACCACGAACAAGTAATCCAGGCAGTGGGTGCATTAGGCACAGCTCAGGAGGAAGGAAAACATAATAAGTTTTGTCATGAATGTCTTCAGATTCACCTTCATGTGCTACAACGATAGGACACTTCACATTAATCAAGAATATACAAATTTCTAAACCAAAGTAATCCCAGGATGGGAATCATGAAAGCACACCTTCACTGTGTTCAAATCGAGGGGACAGAAGATTCTTGCAGTATGATACACCACGCCCTCTTATAAGAGGTTGCTGCTTGTAAATCAGATCAACTCCATACCTACACCAATGCAATGACAAAAACAAGTAGCCATATGCACCCTTTGTTGCGCAAGAAGAGACAACAAGCTTCTCTAATCTAGAAGGATCAACCAGCTATTGTCACCTTCCATGGGATATCACTGATAAAGCCCACACAATTAAAAGGTGACAACAAAAGGTTCCTTCACAGATTAAGATTAGCTTCTTGTTCTTCCTGCACAACATTAGAGGTGCAACACGGCTAGCAAGTTATCGATAAGAAATTTCAAGACATGAAAGAGTAAAGAAAAAGGGATAGGGAAGCTAACCTGGATTGGGAAAAAAATGTTTAAAAGAAAAAGGAAAAAAGTAGAACACTATTATAACCTAAAAGAGAATGCACACCATACTTTTGCTTGTAGTAATCAGCATATGAACTGTACTCCAGAGGACCAAGATAACCTTCTTTCCTAGGGAAAGAGTTCTCTGCAGACATATCATAGCGTATTGAATCAACATAGAACCTCTTCCCTGAATGAGCAGCAGTAACAATTTTTCCTACTAGATCTTCTGCATTAGTACAGGTATCCGCCATCATCAATTTTCCTTTGGTAGTCAAATTGATATTCTTTTGTGTTTGCATGGCATCTCTGTTAGGAACTAATCCTGAAGCTTTCACCACATCAAACTGGGCCACAGCTCCTCTAATTCCATAGGTTGGATGTGATTTTTGCCCAAAAGCCATGCCATGACGTAATTTCCCAAACCCATATTCCCTTCTGTCTCCACCTAATGTTCTCTCATTAGTGCCAAGGTAAACGTCTGGTCGAGCTCTCTGGAGGGGATTTTTCCATGCATTTGCTCCAATTATTGTCTCAACCAGATGCCAGTCAATTTGTTTCATAGGATCTACAGACTTATCGCCAACCATTGGGACAAACAAATATGCTTTTGCAGGATCCCAAGGAGTGGTAGATGGTTCGACATCCACATCCAAGACAATGCTCATTAATCTTACGTGAAAGCTTTTCAGGGAAGCCAACTGCATGCCATAAAAAATAGGATTCATTCAGGCATTTGAAACTAATATTAACAGTTATAAACATCTACAACAATACTAATATGCCAACCTGACTCTCAGTGATATCTATCATCCCTCTAAAGACAAGAGATGCCTTTGTAGTCACGATTCGAGCGATAAATAGATCCATTGACATCGATAACACCTACAAATCAGATGGAGTAAATGAGTTAATTATACTCAAATACGAACTAGAAGCAGTAGCACAAATAGAAATTACTACCTCTGCATCCAGCTCATTGCCAAAAAGTACTGCAAAATCTGAAACTTGAGTCAAGAACGGATCCTTTGATTGGCCTACATTTTCACACTTCACGGCATACATATAAAGATGAAGTAATTTGGTGTCGTTGCAAGCATCTTTTCCAGATAAGATCCATTCTCCCTGAAGTCCAGATAGCATTCAGCAATAATGGATATTTTGGGGCAGGGGAATAAACTCGATACAAATAGTTATGGCGAAATTGTAAAGGTAAGAACAATTCCCTTCCAGTAACTAAAAACAGGTTGTTATAGTACAGATACACTTAACAGATCTGGTGCACTTTCATTTTCGTAGAAGTATCCCTGTTGTTTTCCTGAATGGTAAAATATTTAGATCGCACTTATTCACTATTTATCTTTGTTCCATTAAAAATCCATCTCCAAAGACTTCAAGGTCAAACCATTTATTTAAAGATATCATGCACAAGTTTTCTTTACAAATAGTAAACAACAGTATGATTTGGTCAACTATATACCAAAACCCTTACAAAAGGCCAGCTTTGACCACATAACTTATAGAATGAACCAACCTTTAGTATGTCAGCCACACCTTCAGGATAGAACTCCCTATGTCTAGCAGTCCCAGGAAGTGGATCGCCTTCATCATTTTGCTCAGCCTTTTCTCTTTCTCCCCCACTTCCTTTATCAGGCAATAGCATGTCAGTGAATGCTCCCATCTCATGCAGTTTCTTGCAAGCATCCAGACAAACAGCCTGCAAAAGACCAAAATAGTAACCTATACTTCTTGTGTACAGATGACCAGAAATCAAATTGATAAAAAATGACAGCATACCTGTTGTGCCAAGCGCATTGAACTGCAGATAGGACCCTCAAGATTTTCAAATGGCGCATTACATGGCAGTTGAAGCTTACAAGAATATTCAGCGGGACCTCCTGGTTTTTCATGCTTCTCCATAATAAACTCAGGACGAAGAATTGAATATCTGGATAATGGACAGAAGACACCCAAGTCATATTTTGAAACCAAATTAAAAAGCTAGTAAAGCAAACCACTAATCTCAGGCAGAAATTCAGCACCTGTCACTAGGTAGCTGGGAGCAGTAGAAGTGGATAAGACCTACAGCCGAATTTAAGCTCACGACTGCACCAGTTGACTGCACCTGGTAAACCGTTCCTGGTCGGGTTTCTACTGAAATCAACCTTGAAGTGTCTTTCAGATGACTAAGGTCTGTTCTCTCTATTGCTTCTCTGCGCAAAGTCTCCTCACTGTTCCTGGCATTCCTTAGGAATGCTTCATGTGACAAATTTCCCCTGCATACAAGACAAATCACAAAAAACAATGGGGACTGAGCAGGTGGAAAGGGTTTTCAGTTATTCAGTATCATCATATGAAACAATGCTGATTAATGACAGATCCAACAAAAATTTCATGGCCAGTTTTTCTGTATACCTATTGGATAAGGAAAAGCAAAAACTTCCAGATTATAATTCATTATTGATTGAAAAACTAACAACACTTTTCAGAATTAAATCATGCCGATAGTCCAACACTACCCAAAAACAAATTCGTTTTTTGTTTCAAATAGAAAACAAATTAGCTCAAGCGGCACCAAGTTTCTTAGGAGACTACTAGATGCAGGTTTAAACCCCACAGAGGCTGCTTTGCCTCAACTTTAGACTACCTTCCCCCTCCCCACACTACATCTTAGACCTTGTAACAACAAGAACAACAACAACAACAATAATAATTTAAAAAGCACCAAAGAAAGGGAAAAAAAAAAAACTTTTCTTAGGTACAGTGATTAGAGAGGGAATTTGAACCTTTCACCACTCAATTATTATGACAGAGCCAATGCATTAAAGCAGGTCATTGAATTAACAATATGCATACAAGCAGTAAGCAAATAGGTCATGCAAGGAAGGGAATAAACCTCCAGAGGCCAAACATAATAAATTCCCTCCTAAAGAGGTTCTAATTTATTAGGATTACTACAATCTCCAGAAAAACATGCTTGAACAACAACACCAAAAAGAGAATGCCAACATTTAAACGACCATAACCAGTACCTCTCAACCATGAGAATGTAATCAGACCCAGGCTTTCTAGCACGGCCCCTAGACTGAATGTATGCCAGAACAGTCTTTGCAAGGTCAAAGCGAATAACAACATTGCATTGCCGGATATCAAGTCCTTCTTCAGCAACACTAGTGGCAACTAACAACGTGACCTACAAATGAGTACATGAATGAGATCAAGAGAATACAAGAGATTATTTATCCCCCGGGAAGAACTGATAGTGGCACCATGCTGGTAAGAAATAAATCTTACCCGCCCATCACGGAATTTAGCAATTGTATCCTGCATTTGGTAGGTCCGCATTTCATGACTATTGTTGTGACCAATCAAACTTGCACACTTCACAAAACCAAGAGATGGAAGCTCAGCAAAGACCTGCAAGATTGCCAGAAAATGGGCTATTAGGATCTTGATTATGCAACTGAATCAACCAAAGGGAATTATGCACTAATATGTATATATAACCTTGGGTAGAACTAACGCAGACACAACACGCTCAACAAAGATGATTGCACGGAAGTCGTCAGTGTGCTGATACTTTAGAAGTATTTTGATCAGTGCCTGCACCTTGGGGGTCACCTTGCCATCAGCCACAGCAGCTCCTATTATGACATCCACATGCTCCCCGCCAGAGACAACTAAACACAAGTGTTCCAACTTAAATAAAATACCAAACTACATTTCATCTTAATAGTTGATATTTAAATTAAACATATGGAGAAAAATAACATGATGTTGATTGGCAACAAGCCTAATCTCAGTGCACATTTTAGGCTTTAGACAATAATAGTTCCCCTTGATACTCTTACAGGGAAAGCAATACAGATCTGTACCACCAAGCCTGGGATGTTCATGCACAAATGCAATAGAAAATACTAATGCTCTTTACAAAAAAATATTTTGTCAAAATTTGAGTAGTCAATTTTTTTTTACAGGGTCTAAGAAGTTAGAAAGGAGAAGGAAAAAAAAAATCAAAGCGTACATCTCATTAGGATAATTTACAAATTTGAACTATGAGCTACTCAACATATATACCAATTTGAGCATTAAGTTTCAACAGGCAGGCTCACCATGACTGTCTGGAAGCTCTCCTTCTTCAACCTCTTCAGGTTCAAATCCAGTGTTAGCTGCAACACACTCTGAGTCATCAACTCCAGCACTTCTGTCAGAAGCTGCACCCTCTGACAGTTGACATTTCAGAAGAGAGACAACTTTGCTCAAATAAGATTCCTGAAACTTGACATCAAGTTGGTAGTTTGCCCTTTCATCATTTTGCAAAGCTGCTAGAAAAGATTGTGCAACCTGTACAAGAGAGATAAATTATAAAGATAGCCAAGAAATTAATGATTCCTCATTCTCCATGAACTGGTACATACTTTATATGCACACCACTGCCCCAGTTCACCAAGTGCGTAATTGATAGCTCTCAACTTCTGAATTAGGTTTGCAGCTCCATCACTTTCTGTTCTTTCAGAAACACCATATACTTGGCGCAGCTCTTCCTTAGCTCCAGCATCTCTAGCTCCCATAAACTGCCATTTACTTTTTCTTGAACTCGATTTTGCAGCTTCTTCAACTTCAACCTCCATCTGCTTTATCTGCTCGTGTAGATAACATAAGCTGGCTGCTTTGTCATACTCCACCACAACTTCTGAGGGCATTGGCACATGTTTCTCCAGCTCCTTACGATCTTTAATTGTACAAACTATTGAATCTAGCTTACTTTCAAGATTACGAATTTTTATTGCACAATCTACTTGGCTGGAGACACCTGAATATACCGTAAGCATGATTAATGTTGAAAAATGAAAGGAAGGAAAATCTTCAATCCCCAAGCAAATAATAGCTTAAAAAAATAGTAAAAGAGTATGGGATCCCAAATTCAATTGAGAACATGAATAACTACCCTTCAAGTTAACAGGAGAAGCAGTCATTCCGAATACAGATGGCCTCTTCTCTTTGGGAGTTGTATGGTAGAACTCGGACATCACCAGTGAATATGGATGTTTCTTCACAGCATGATGGCACTCATCCAAAATCAAGAGATTGATTGCTTCCATTTTTATTATGCTATGCCTCAAGATGTTCAAAAGAATTTGAGCAGTCATGACTAAAACCTACAGCAAGAATAACCAATTCAGTGATTGCAGTATAAACACACACGACATATTTTATATGAGAATTAATAGCACCTTGACACACTGCTTTTTTATCAAAATAACAAAAAAGAAACTAAAAGATCTTCAAAAACTACCCACTAATTACTAAGTCACTGATGTTCTGTTTTGGTGGCTTTTGAATGCACAGTTCCTTTTTGTTTACTGGTATACAACTTAACACCTTGGCTGTGTTTTGTGATCAGCCCATGTGTTACTATGTATATGGGTTTGGTACCCCTAGTACCCACATTAATACAACTTTGCTTATCAAAAAAAAAATGTATAGGAGACACTGATGGGGCCAAACCCTTGTGTTGGCATATAAATATTCACATAGGTTATGGATTATAGACGATGGAATACAAATACCGCAAAAAGCATCCAGATCCAGCATTGATGCAATGAGAAAAAATAATGTAACAAAAATAAAAATAAAAGCCTATGTGCAGAGTCATCAAAAGTATAACAATCCCACATAATCTGAAATCTGATTTATTATAACTAAGGAACAAAAAGCATTCCACCTAAGATGAGTTCAAGTGTTTAACATATAAAAGTTCAGGTATTCAACAACACCCATTACAATTCTCATGCGGATATGATTCATGAGAAAAAATCGTCTAATCTAATAGTAATACATACTACTAATCAAACAAGCTTAGATTAGTTCCAACAGCTAAAAATTGACAAAATTAAGACCAGAACTTGTAACTCGTAATGTTATATGTACCAATAAGGTAAACCTGAACCAATGTAAACAATTTTCCTTTACACATGCTATTCCAGGTTAGGTACAAAAATCTATATAATTAGTTGTGTCTCATTCACTACAAAGGCTGCCTTTGCTATAATTCTGATGTCCAAGCCAGACTTTTCATTCCATTTGAAGAACACATAGCCGTACATGGCCACAAATGAACAACTTATCTTCAATAACAATAGCAACAAAAATTCTACTTAACCAGACTACAAAAATGAGGAAATTATAGATAAATAAGGATGCATATGAAGAATAAAACAGAATAACCAAAATAAATATACTACATCTGTTGACTATAAATGAAAGAAAAAACAAAGTGACAGAAAGCACAAGCCAGCACATCTTCAATAGAAATTTCAGAACATACATGTTTGGTGTCAAATTCACGCTGCCACCTTCGAGCATCCCAGAAATCCTGCCCCATTTCTCCGCAATAGTGGCCCACTTGGTAACCAGTCCGCTCACGAATTACTTCTGCTTGCTGTAATTAGAACAAAGAACTAGAACTGCATCAACTTCCACAACAGGGAATGGACAGCATTTGCAATGCAATCCTTAAATATAATATTGCCTCCAAGCACAAATATTTTAAAAATAAACAAGTTGTCAAAAACTCTATTACCTGATAAACAAGTGGAACTTTCGGAACTAAAAATACTGCAAGCATTTTCTTATTTTGCTTTTGTGAACTCTCATGTATACTTTTAATGAGAAGAACAGCAATTAGGGTCTTCCCTGCTCCAGTTTCAAGAAAAGCTATAGTGTTTTTCTTCTTTGCCTGCTCAAGAACATCCAACTGATACTGCCTAGCTTTTTCCTCAGGAACCCTCTCCTTCGCCTCCTCGGTTGTCTTCTCATTCTTTCCATCTCTTCCCTGTTTCGTGTCATTCGCCATTTTCTCTTCTCGGTTACGATCAGCTTCCCAAGTGCCCATGCGAAAGACCAAATCATTGGAACCTGACTTATCCCTCTCCCAATAACCCCTCGGTTCTCTATCCCTCCAATCCCTATCTCTAACATCTCTTCTGCCACAATGTTCTCTTTTCCTAACACCATCTTTATCCCTCCTATCAATCTCATCCCTATCTCGCGGCCTCTTCCTATTCAAACACCTCTCTCTCTCCTTGGCTTGATAATTGACTCTACCAGAATACTGCCTCTCATTCTTATAGCTGCCAAGCCTAGCCCTTTTACTGTACCTTTCTTCACCATCAACATCATATTCCCTTAGCGAAACACGGCCTCTATTGAGACCTATAGTGTCCTCAGAATAACCAACCAAAATTCCCCCTTCATTGCCATTTGTCATCTTATTACTCTCAGCTCCTGAGTGCACAAAAGCATCACCAGCTGTAGTACGACCACGTTTCTCTCCAACCAATCCATTCTTAACAAAACCATCTTCCAGGGTGCCATTAGAGGCTGCAATTGAGGTCAGAGACTGCACCTTGGAGTGTGCAGCAGAAGATGCATCATCAGGTGCAGTGAGATTGGAATTGGAATTGGGGATGACATCATCAAGTGGGAGGGCACCACCGTTCTTGATGCTGTCCAAGATTCGATCAATCCCACCAAAGAAGTCTTGATTAGAAGCATTATCAGGCTGGTCTGAGGAGGGGACAACGATGGATGACACATCAAAATCATTGAAATCACACGATATGTCTTCACATGCGTCAAGCCAGTAAGAGCCGCCACCACCACCACCACCAACAGGGTCATCCCCAGTAGGAACAACCCTATTATTATTGTTTTTGTTACTATTACTATTATTCCTATCCTCCATAGCCACACCCCTTTGAGTTGATTATGCTAAAAACGAAAACTTTTATTGAAAAAATAAAATGGGGTTTGAAAAAAGAAGAAAAAGTAAGGCAATAGAGATTAAAAATGAAATAGAAAGATGGGGTATTGAAAAGGTTGAAACTTTAAGGGGGGGGGGGAGTACCGCACAAACAGAAGCACACGCAGATTGAATGAAACGAATTGTGAAAAGAAAGAGAGGAACCCCAAAACCTCAAACAAATCGTGTTGTGATTCTGTAAGATTATGCGGTCTATCAACACATACAACTATTCTACTCCACTTTTTGAATTTTGATTCAACCCTCCACGCGTGCGAGTAACAGCACACAAAACACAAACACACACACACTTCTCTAGCTCTAGCGCTAAAAAGTTGCTCTCTGTGTCTGTTTCTATCTCTATTATTTTTATTATCGGCTTCTGAATTTTGCTTCTTCTTCTTCCGGTGCTGCTGCTGCTGCTTTAGCTTTTAGCAGTGCAGGAAAAAAAAACCCAGAAGAAACAGAGCAAAATCTCAGTCAGACTTTGAGGTAAAAAAAGATCTGAAAAGAATAATAATACAATTAAGTAACTCAAATATTATTAATAATAATAATTAATTAATAATAAATAGAAGAGAATGTTTTTTATTTTTTTCCTATTGGTCCATGGGGAGGTTCGGAGAGGTTATGAAACAGGTGTGGAGCACTGTGTCGTGATTTAAATCTACGGTAATGTTGTCAAAAAATTAAGAAAAACAAATTTTTTATTTAAAAAAAATTAAATATTTTATTTTTTTAAATATTAAATACATCAATTTTTTAGATAAACTTTTTTTTCTTGATTCTTTATGGGAGAGATAATAAGATGGGTGTGAAGCACGCGATAAGGATTTAAATCTAAGATATGTCCTTGCGACATTTTTTAAAAAATAAGAAAAATTAGTTTTTTATTAAAGAAAAATTAAACATTTCATTTTTTTAATATTAAATATATCAATTTTAAATATAAACTTTCTTTTCTTGATTTTTTAAGGAAGCATAACATTTTTCTTAAATCTATATTCTATACGTGCTCATAATTCAATTCATGTCTAACAATTAATCAACTCTGTCTCGGAATGTTTTTATTCTTCAAGAAGATATTTTTTGACAACCATTCTCGGATTCTTGATAATCAGTCGGGTATCATCTACCCGAATCAGTGAGCGTGTGGCTGAAAATTAGGTGGAAAAATATGGTCTTGATGATCCGTACAGGTATCGGCAAATTTAATACATTTGTTTATAAAAAAATGTTAGTAAGTTACTTGTTATATTAGTTTTTTCTTCTTTATATAATTTGAATCATGGACATTCAATTCCTTACACTCCTGGTTCAAATCAATTGGGCTATCTCATCCTCCCTTAAAGGCATTGATTAGCTTCTTTAAACAATTAGGGCTCGTTTGGTGGTCAGGATAGGATAGAGACGGATATGATGAGAGAACAGGATAGGAATAAGATAGGATATGAGCAGGATAAGTTGTTATCATAACCGATGTTTGGTGTCCACCAGATAACCAACCGGACAGCATTATAATTTAATTATGAATTTTAATTTTTTTCGTTTTTATTCTAAATGTTTTCATATTTTATTAGATTTTAGTTTTTTTATAAATTTCATTATTTAAAATTATATAAAAAGACAAAATTATCATTGTGATAAAATTACATATAATTTTTAAAATTTTTTAAATATTGTCTAAATAAATTTAATTTTTTTTTTTTAAATATTCATTTTTTGTTTTTACTTTACATATAGTTAAATTATTAGAATACTTTTTTATATTTTACAGTTTTTAAAAATAATATAAAATAACAAAATTAGCATTGTTATAAAATAAAAATAAATTTCAAATTGAATTATTAATATTTTATTATTTTAAATATTTTATATTTTATTATACATTTTTTTGGTAACCATGTTAAATTTTATTATAATTTAAATTATTATTTTATTATACTTTAATTATTTTATGTATTATATATTTTGATATTTTATTATACTTTAAATCACCCTATCCTACTTGTTACCAGAAAAAAAAAAAAAAAAACTTATCATATCCTGTTGAGTGCTAACCTGTCCTCCCATCAGGATAGAATTTTAACTAGATGGACAGGATAGGATAATGAAATAGACAACTATAAACACGAGAAGGGGGGGTTGAATTGTGTTTATCAGAATTTAAGCAAAGCTGAAATCTTTTCGCAAACAGAAAGCTAGCTTTGGACGAGTGGAAGAATACATGATGGACGGGTGACTATTGCACACACACCACTTGACAGATACAAGAAAAACTAAAG
The DNA here is from genome assembly GCA_030762895.1 of Sophora flavescens. Taxonomy (NCBI): domain Eukaryota; kingdom Viridiplantae; phylum Streptophyta; class Magnoliopsida; order Fabales; family Fabaceae; genus Sophora; species Sophora flavescens. The sequence goes on from CM061062.1 coordinate 296,361,628, forward strand.
CAATTAAAGAGTTTAAGGGAAGAGAGATTGACACGGTGATTTATCATGGTTCACTCTTCAAATCAAAGAGCTACGTCCAGTCCTTGGCAGCACCAAGATTTATCCACTATAACTGATAAGCTTATAGACTCAAGTATTATTTGCACACCTAGCCTCTTCAGGCTCAAGACAAGTATTATTTGCACACCTAGCATCTTCAGGCTTTCAGGCTCAAGACAAGTATTATTTGCACACATAGCCTCTTCAGGCTCACTCTGGTTTGTTTGAGAGATTTGGGTTTGTAATAAATACAATTTCTCACAGGCAGATCTTTCACTAACACTCAGAGAGTGGTTTAAATGTAAGGCTCAGGAAAGTCTGCGTAATAACTTCAAAATGATTGAAGAATAAAGAATAAAAGAATGAAGAAATAAATGCTCAGAGTAATGGTGTTTTAATGCAATGTGTATTATCTTTCTTCATCTTCAATGGCTTCTGTATTTATGGTCTTCAAGCATTTAGGATCCATTAGAGACATCCCCTCAGATGTTGGCTTCAAGCAGAACTTCATTAATTGCAATAGAGTCGTTCTGAGTAGTCATTAATGCAATAGAGTCGTTGGTTGTACTCTAACATGAAGGATCATGGCTTTATTTATCGTGCTACAGCCATATCAAAGTTGAGCAGAGAGCTTTTTGTACTTTGCTTAGTACACTTCCCTTTCTGTGTAAGGACCAGAGGTACTAGGGAATAAAGCACGTTGGAAGCATTCTTTAACTGGTCTTTGGTTCTGATTATCCAAGGTTGCTTGAGAGAGTAACTTCTGACTTTTCTTGATAATCGTGAAACTGAGTAGGAAAGAAGGCTTCAAGTCTCTTTCTTGAACTAAGATTCTGATAATCCTTAGAGAATTTGCGTTCATAAGATAAGTGCTTCCATCTTGAAAATAATCACGTCTATCTAGTCATTTGAGTTTTCATTCGGGCTAGTAGACGAGCTCCATATTAAGGGCTCGGCAAGTCCAAAGACTAGTGGACGAGCGCTTATGTCACCTTTAGTGGACGAGCACTTCTGTTACCTTTAGTGGACGAGCACTTCTGTTACTCTAGTGGACGAGAGCTTCTGTCACCTTTAGTGGACGAGAGCCTCTGTTACTTTAGTGGACGAGAGCCTCAGTTAGTCTGGTGGACGAGAGTCTCAGTTACTCTGGTGGATGGAAACATTCTGACCTTAATGGACGAGCACCATTTGCCACTTCATTGGACGCGCATTGCTGATACTTTATTGGACGCGCTATTCTGATACTTTAATGGACGAGCTCAAAGTGATTCCTTAATGGACGAGCTCCATCTGATTCCTTAATGGAAGAGCTCCATATGATTCCTTAATGGAAGAGCTCCATCTGCCACGTCATTGGACGCACCTTTCTGATACCTCACTGGACGGTCTTTTCTGATACTTTGAGTAGACGCGGCCTTCTGTTGTTTTTATTGGACGCGGCCTTCTGATATTTTTATTGGACGCGACCTTCTGATATTTTTATTGGACGCTGGTTTCTTTCTCTTGTGTTTTGGACGTGCGCTTCAAATACTACAGTGTTGGACGTCTGCTAGTTACACTTTGTTGGACGTCTGCTTGTTTCACTTTGTTGGACGTCTGATTCTATTTCTTAATCTGCACAATCAATAGATAGGTTAGCAACCAATTTGAAGGTTAATTAAATCATTAACCAATGTTTAGTTTTCATCAAAACTTAGGGAAATGCATATCAAACATTTTAGAGACTTAACAATCTCCCCCTTTTTGATGATGACAAACATTGAGATGATTTAATGAACCTCAAAATATCAACAAAGAAAATAGCATATATAGACAGGTTGAAATTTTCTTAAGTGAACAGGTCATATCATATTCATTCTCCCATTCTATTTCTCCTATTCTCCCATTTTCATTTCTCCCATTCTCCCTAATCTACCTTTCTCCCCCTTTTGTCAACATCAAAAAGGGTTATCAAGTTTTATTTATGAGATATGTTAAAGGCAAGATAATATGTTAAGAAAATCATAGTAATGCAGCAAGCATATTAGACATATTCCACTTAAATTATTGTATCATTACTCCCCCTGAACTAATGCTTAGTTGAAAGAACATGTATATAAGAGTAATGACAGATTTAGCACAGACAGCTTAACATTCAGACATGTCATTCAACAATGCAATGCATGTTTAGATTATCTCTGATAAATAAAAACCTTTCTTCTGCGAGGGGTTTAGTGAAAATATCAGCCCATTGATTTTCAGTTTTAACAAACTTAATATCAAAGATGCCTTTCTGAACATAATCCCTAATGAAATGATGTTTGATTTCAATATGCTTAGCCTTAGAATACTGAATTGGATTTTTAGTTAAGCATATAGCACTGGAATTATCACACCATATATACAGATATGTTATGTTCATAAATAGAGTAATCCTCAAGTTGATGTTTTACCCATAAAAGTTGAGAGCAGCAACTAGCAGCAGATATGTATTCTGCTTCAGCAGCAGACAAGGCAATGGTTGTCTGCCTCTTGCTTGACCATGAGACTAAACTTGCTCCAATGAAGTGACAACCTCCACTGGTGCTTTTTCTCTCTATTTTGTCTCCAACAAAGTCAGCATCACAATATCCCACTAATCTGTATTCTTCTGATCTAAAATACAGCAAACCAAGATTAGTAGTTCCAAGCAAATATCTAAATATTCTTTTTACAGCCTTAAGATGAGATTCTCTAGGATCGGATTGGAATCTAGCACACATACAGACACTAAATTGAATGTCAGGTCTGCTTGAAGTTAAGTATAGTAGAGAGCCAATCATACCTCCGTAGACAGTTTGATCTACCTTTTTACCTTCATCATCTTTGCTTAGTTTTGCATTGGGTTACATAGGGGTTTTCATGAGCTTTGCATTTTCCATTTTGTATTTCTTGAGTATCTCCTTGGTATATTTTTGTTGATGAATGTAAATTCCATCACTTGTCTGCTTGATTTGTAATCTAAGGAAGAACTTCAATTCTCCCATCATGCTCATCTCAAATTCAGCTTGCATTAGATTTGAAAATTCCTTACACAACTTTTCATTAGTTGCTCCAAAAATAATATCATCAACATATATTTGAACTATAATAAAGTTCTCTTTAGAGCATTTTTTGAACAGAGTAGTGTCTACTTGTCCTCTAGTAAAACCATTATGCATGAGAAAAGAACTGAGTCTATCATACCATGCTCTAGGTGCTTGTTTCAAACCATATAATGCCTTTTTAAGTTTGAAAACGTGATCTGGTTTATCAGTATCCTCAAAACCAGGGGGTTGTTTAACATACACTTCTCCTTCAATTATACCATTTAGAAAAGCACTTTTTACATCCATTTGAAATAGGGTAATTTGGTGTTGTGCAGCATATGACATTAAAATGCGTATGGCTTCTATTCTAGCTACAGGTGCAAAGGTTTCAGTATAATCGAGACCTTCTTGTTGGTTATAGCCTTGAGCTACTAACCTTGCCTTATTTCTGACAACTTTACCATCTTCATCCAATTTGTTTCTGAAGACCCATCTTGTTCCAATAACCGACTTGTTTTTAGGCTTAGAGACAAGAGTCCATACATCATTTCTGGTGAACTGGTTAAGTTCTTCTTGCATAGCAAGAATCCAGCTTTCATCCTTAAGATCTTCTTCAATGCATTTAGGCTCTAAATCTGAAATAAAGGCCATATTGCTTGATTCTCTTAATGTGGATCTGGTTCTTACTCCTTCATAAGGATTTCCAATAATAAGATCCTTAGGATGATGAGTGTTGAACTTCCAATCCCTTTTGAGATCATCGTGAAGATCTTGACTTGTCTGCTGACTGGTCTGTTCCACTTGTCTTTCAGCCTCAGGCACAGGTTCTGTTTTGGTTAGATCTGGTTGTTGACTTTCTGGCTTGTTTATATCAAGACCTGCAAGATCATCTTCTAAATCGGATAGTTCTTTATCAATCTTTAAACCATCATTGAATTTAACATGAACAGATTCTTCAATAATACAAGTTCTTGAATTGTAAACTCTAAAAGCCTTGGACTTTTCAGAATAACCTATGAAAATACCTTTATCTACCTTAGAATCAAATTTTCCAAGATTATCTTTGGTATTCAGAATAAAACATTCACATCCAAAAGCATGAAAATAAGATATGTTGGGGCTTTTTCCTTTCCACAATTCATAAGGAGTCCTTTTTAGAAAAGGCCTAATAAGTATTTTGTTTTGTACATAGCAAGCAGTGTTTACGACTTCCGCCTGAAGTACTTAGGGAGATTATTTTCATTGAGCATAGATCTAGCCATCTCTTGCAGAGATCTGTTCTTTCTCTCAACCACTCCATTTTGCTGTGGAGTTCTAGGTGCAGAGAAATTGTGAGAGATTCCATTTTCCTCACAGAACTGTCTAAACTGCTCATTTTCAAATTCTCCCCCATGATCACTTCTAAGGGTAGAAATATGGAAACCCTGCTCATTTTGTACTCTTTTGCAGAATACTGAGAAAGCGTTAAAAGACTCATCCTTGTGTGTCAGGAAGAGTACCCATGTGTATCTAGAATAGTCATCAACTATGACAAATCCATATTTTCTTCCAGCCAGGCTGGCAACACTAACTGGTCCAAACAGATCCATGTGTAACAACTGAAGAGGTCTAGAGGTTGATACCTGGTTTTTAGATTTGAAACTTGATTTTATCTGTTTACCTATCTGACATACATCACACAAGACATCTTTCTTAAAGCTAATATCAGGCAATCCTCTCACGAGATTATTCCTTTTTAATTCAGAAATTAGTTTCATACTAGCATGTCCTAGTTTCTTATGCCATAACCATCTCTCATCCTCTTTAGACATCAGACAGGTTACACTTTGATCTGAGATATCAGACACTTCAATCTTATAAAGATTTTGTTGCCTTTTAGCTGAAAAGAAGCTTTTGCCACTGCAGTCTTTAACTATGCATACATCACTGGTAAAGGAAACGTCAAAGCCACTATCACATAATTGACTTATGCTAAGCAAATTGTGTCTTAGTCCTTTAACCATAAGAACATTAGATATAGAGGGAAGAGGGGGTTTACCACCAATAGTACCAATACCTATAACTTTCCCTTTCTGATTTCCTCCGAAGGCAACGTGTCCTCCTTTCTTAAGTTGGAGGTCTAGGAACATAGACCTTTCTCCTGTCATATGACGCGAGCAGCCACTGTCCAGGTACCAGCAGTGGTGTTTTCTTTGTCCCGTTGAGGACATCTGCAACAAAAATTATTTGATCTTTAGGTACCCATATTTTTCTGGGTCCTTTTCTGTTAGTTCTAGGAGTCTGTAAAGACTTCCTTCTCTTCTTATGGGTACACTTAGACATAACATCCCTAGTTTTTCCACAGAAGTTACAAATAGGTGTTGATTTGGTTACAGTTGACTTAACAGATACTTTAGAAGCTTTAGTTGATACTTTATGATGTGTCTGATGGACATATCCAATACCTTCTTTGTTAAGAGAGTGCTTCTGAATGCCAAGTAGCTTAGTCAGATTGTCTCTACCATTAACAATTTTGGTAAGATCAGAAGTGAGCTCTTCCACTTTCTGTTGAAGTTTTTCAACTTCTTCAGATGGTGATGTTTCACTTGAGATCTTAGCTTCATTAAACTTTTCAGTCTTCAGCTCACTGTTCTCTTTAGCCAGCTTCTCGCACTCTTGAGATTTCTGTTTATGCTCACTGGTAAGCTTTACATACTCTCTCTTGAGGGATTTGAAGGCTTTAGATAAGCAGTTGGATTCCTCCAACAACTCCTCATAAGCATCAAGTAATTCCTCATAGCCAGGATGTACCTCATCATCAGAGTCTGATTCAGTGTTGGCCATCAAACAGAGATTGGCTTCTTCCTCAGTTTCTTCATCAGAAGATGTTGACTCCTTGACCTTTGTTGTTCCTTCATGTGTGACAGCTAAGGTGCCCCATATTTCTTTTGCAGAGTCACAGACACATACCTTCTCAAACTCCTCCGGACTGAGAGCACAAATGATGTTGTATCTGGCTTTGTGGTTCAGCTCCCATTTTGATTTTTCTGCAGCAGTCCACTGAGCTTTTGGTTTGTCAGTGTTGTCATCATTCTTGGGAATGAATGGACCATCTGTGATGACATCCCAAAGGTCAGAGTTTATGGATAGAATGAACCATTGAAGTCTATCCTTCCAGTAGCTGTAGTTTTCTCCAATGAAGTAAGGAGGTCTGGTTAGGGAAGCTCCTTCAGTCTGATGACTTCCACTTGAACTAGCTCCAGCCGTCATGTCTATTCTTCAGGACCTTTTACCTCTACATTGTTAGATGCTCAACCTAGAGGCTGAGCTCTGATACCAACTGAAATAGACAACTATAAACACGAGAAGGGGGGGTTGAATTGTGTTTATCAGAATTTAAGCAAAGCCGAAATCTTTTCACAAACAGAAAGCTAGCTTTGGACCAGTGGAAGAATACAGGATGGACGGGTGACTATTGCACACACACCACTTGACAGATGCAAGAAAAACTAAAGCAATTAAAGAGTTTAAGGGAAGAGAGATTGACACGGTGATTTATCCTGGTTCACTCTTCAAATCAAAGAGCTACGTCCAGTCCTTGGCAACACCAAGATTTATCGACTATAGCTGATAAGGTTACAAACTCAAGTATTATTTGCACACCTAGCCTCTTCCGGCTTAAGACAAGTATTATTTGCACACCTAGCCTCTTCAGGCTTTCAGGCTCAAGACAAGTATTATTTGCACACCTAGCCTCTTCAGGTTCACTCTGGTTTGTTTGAGAGATTTGGGTTTGTAATAAATACAATTTCTCACAGGCAGATCTTTCACTAACACTCAGAGAGTGGTTTAAATGTAAGGCTCAGGAAAGTCTGCGTAATAATTTCAAAATGATTGAAGAATAAAGAATAAAAGAATGAAGAAATAAATGCTCAGAGTAATGGCGTTTTAATGCAATGTGTATTGTCTTTCTTCATCTTCAATGGCTTCTGTATTTATGGTCTTCAAGCATTTAGGATCCGTTAGAGACATCCCCTCAGATGTTGGCTTCAAGCAGAACTTCATTAATTGCAATAAAGTCGTTCTGAGTAGTCATTAATGCAATAGAGTCGTCGGTTGTACTCTAACATGAAGGATCATGGCTTTATTTATCGTGCTGAGTACACTTCCCTTTCTGTGTAAGGACCAGAGGTACTAGGGAATAAAGCACGTTGGAAGCATTCTTTAACTGGTCTTTGGTTCTGATTATCCAAGGTTGCTTGAGAGAGTAGCTTCTGACTTTTCTTGATAATCGTGAAACTGAGTAGGATCTTTCTTGAACTAAGATTCTGATAATCCTTAGAGAATTTGTGCTCATAAGATAAGTGCTTCCATCTTGAAAATAATCACGTCTATCTAGTCATTTGAGTTTTCATTCGGGCTAGTAGACGAGCTCCATATTAAGGACTCAGCAAGTCCAAAGACTAGTGGACGAGCGCTTCTGTCACCTTTAGTGGACGAGCACTTCTGTTACCTTTAGTGGACGAGCACTTTTGTTACTCTAGTGGACGAGAGCTTCTGTCACCTTTAGTGGACGAGAGCCTCTGTTACTTTAGTGGACGAGAGCCTCAGTTAGTCTGGTGGACGAGAGTCTCAGTTACTCTGGTGGATGGAAACATTCTGACCTTAATGGACTAGCACCATTTGCCACGTCATTGGACGCGCATTGCTGATACTTTATTGGACGTGCTATTCTGATACTTTAATGGACGAGCTCAAAGTGATTCCTTAATGGACGAGCTCCATCTGATTCCTTAATGGAAGAGCTCCATCTGATTCCTTAATGGAAGAGCTCCATCTGCCACGTCATTGGACGCACCTTTCTGATACCTCACTGGACGGTCTTTTCTGATACTTTGAGTAGACGCGGCCTTCTGTTGTTTTTATTGGACGCGGCCTTCTGATATTTTTATTGGACGCGGCCTTCTGATATTTTTATTGGACGCTGGTTTCTTTCTCTTGTGTTTTGGACGTGCGCTTCAAACACTACAGTGTTGGACGTCTGCTTGTTACACTTTGTTGGATGTCTGCTTGTTTCACTTTGTTGGACGTCTGATTCTATTTCTTAATCTGCACACTCAATAGATAGGTTAGCAACCAATATGAAGGTTAATTAAATCATTAACCATTGTTTAGTTTTCATCAAAACTTAGGGAAATGCATATCAAACATTTTAGAGACTTAACAGATAAGTGGCAGTATTGCCTTATCCTATCCTGCTGGCTCACCAAACAGCAGTTTCAAACAGGATATGATAGCTTATCCTATCATGTCTCTCTTATCCTGACCACCAAACGGGCCCTTAGGATAGATAGTATTTATTACCTTTTGTTAAGTTATTTTAATTATTTAAAAAATAAGAAACTATTTGTCAGTCAACGCCTTAACGCCTCCTACTCTTGATTCCTTCTCTAAAATAATCGCAAGACAGCCTAATAAATTCATTATTTGACTAGAGGTTATCGAATAGAATTATTTAAATAGAAAAATAAGAAATTCAATTATTTAACTAATTGGTTAAATTACGGTACATGAATTGTAAGGCGAGCTTCACTTTAGATAAAAAAAAATTATGTTAAAATCAACAAAGGAGTTATATTCGATTTCAAAAGATTAAAGATTAAAATTAGGCTTAATGAACATTTCTATTATTGCAAATAAGGGTTCCTTTGGTTTTGGTCCCTATCAGCACAACCCTGGTTGTACTTAGTGCAACAGGCATTTAAGTGCCTTTTCAAGTGATCTTGGAGATCAAGTTATGCTCAACGAAGCTCAATCTACGGTAAGCCACAACCATCCTAAATGATGCTCCTTTTTTTGCCCTATGTGTTAAGCCAAGATGAACCTTGGCCAAGCTGGGCCTTCCAACATGCAAATTTGGACTCAATCGATCTTTGACCAGCTCTTTCCGGCATGCATTCTCTTGCAACCAATAGATGAAAATTAATTATACTAAAAACAACTAAATTATCCAACATTAACAAGAAGATAACTAACATATCAACTAAATGAAAACAAAGTAAAATATGGTGTAAAACAACTTCAATTACTAGTTATTTAGTGCTTTAATTGGATTTTTTTTTCAAAAAAACCATCGAATTAAAGCACTAAATAACCAGTAAAATGGTAAATTATCACATCCAAAACTAAATAAATAGGTTAAAATTAAGAAATTGTAGACAAGTATATTCAAAATGCCGATTAAAAAAATCGAAAATAAAATATATTAATAAAATTAAAATATTTAATACCTTTCTGAGTTCTGTAGCACCCCGATTACCTCATGGCCGTGAACCATACATAGGAAATAGGAGTGTTTTTTATTGTTTGATAAATGATTATTGTTGTGGTTTTTTGAAGGATGACTGTGGTATCGGGTACGTGTGCAACCGACTTTTAGATTTTTCGACGAAGCTCTAATCATAAGGAAATTTTCAAGAGGTAAGGGGAGCTTACTTGAGGGATTTCTCCCGATAATTATATGTGTGATTTAGTGTATGATTTGTAATATTTGGTCGAGATTCATGATGGTTGTTTAATTCTATGCTAAGCTGTTATTTTATTTGTGTTTGATTATCTGCAGTTATGAGTTATAATATGTTTTAATAGATGATATGAACTGTATTATCCGATATAGCATTGATGTGAAATATTTGATGATGTGGATTGTTGATTGAGAAGTCTGACAGTGGTCAGTGCTCATTTAATTAATCAGATAAAAGCTTCATGAAGAATATTCATTATTTAATTGAGAAATATTGGGATATAATATCATTTAAATATTTGATTTGATGAAAATGAGAAATAGTTGAAATACTATTATTTTAATGATTTACCGGTGTAGGAGTGATCTATGAGTCACAGTGAGGACGTAACCGTGAAATTATTTTAGCACTGCTAAATTTTACGTGTGAAATTCCAAAATATTATAAAAAGTTATTTTGAGAAAACAATCTTCGAAAATAAATTAATTTATATCTTAGAAAATTATTTTAAGAGGAAAAGTCAAATTTCGACTTAAATGTTTTTAAAATGCTAAACGACGGTCAATTCCGAAAATATTTACGGAAAGTATTCTTAAAAACAGCAGTAATCATTCGCACATGAGTTTAGTTTAAGATCACCTATTTTTCAAGAACTAGAGTTTCTCGGAAAAAGTTTTCAGAAGAAAATGAGTTTTTTCGTAATTTGATGATTTTATAAAGGAATTTACATTAGAAATGGTTTTACGAAGATTTGACGTTATTTCGGGAAAAGGAGTTTCCAAAAAAAAAAGGATTTCAATATGATTTGATGTTTTATAAAAGAGTTATAACAGAATTTTTTTTATGTAAACGAGTTTTACTCAACGATACTATTCCGACAACTTGGACGAGTTACCGAGGTTTTGGTTTCGAACTTGTATTTCACGAAACAAAATGTTCTATATGCATTTATTCGGCAAACATGCCTACGAAGTTATTCATGGTATCTTTATGATATTCAGGTTACGATGTATTTGTTATTCATGATATCTCGATAATATTCATGTCACGATGTATTTGTTAATCATGGTATCATGGTGATATTCATGTTTTACGTTGACCATTGTGTCTAATGGACAATGTGCCATGTAAAGTTGACCATTGTTCCTTAATGGATGATGTGACATTTGTTTTGTGGACCATCATGCCGGGAGTTTTGGGCGATGTGCCATTCGTTTTGTTGACCATTGTGCCGGGAGTTCGGATAATGTGCCATTATGATGTTGACCATTGTACCAAGAGTTTGGACAATGTGCCATTATGATGTTGACCATTGTTCTTTTGTTGACAATGTGCTGTTTAAGAGCTTGATCAGCTCATTTTACACTACGTCGGGATCTCCGGAGATTAGGTATAAAAAATAGATGTTGAACTGTGAAGTGACATTAATCTTTTTGTAAAGGACAATGAATGCTCGGGTATGAAACCCATTGGTAAATTACTTGTTATTTCTGAGAAATTTATATTGTTATGCCTATATGTTGTTTTGTGTGTCATGCATGTAGTTATCGTGCTTATATCCATATATTAGTGTCTCAACCTTACAATATATCAGGTTTTACTCGTTATTGCTGCGGTACCTTGGTACTGATAGTAGATGGTGCAGAGGAAGTCTTAACTTTAATCGGGGATACTAATCCCGATCATTGCAGAGGTTGGTAATAGTGATGAGAACTATAGAGTTCTCCCATTAGATGTTTTATATAGTGATCAGCTTAGGATTTTTCCTTGTGTTGTGTAATTTTGAGAAAATCGGTTTATGGGATTCTGAAACCCTTGGTATGGTTTGAAATTTCTCAGTACGAAAATAATTTCAAGAAAACTTATATGTTGTGGTGACCTGATTTATGAATGAAACCAATTTATGTGTATTGTAAAGTATGATGTGATTTTACTTTTGTGATGTGTGTGTCACTTTGATGAAGTATTCAGAAAGAAAATTTTTACACCCGACTTTTCTGACTTAAAGGAAATTAATTTTCCGAAAGCAACCAGCAAATAACTTTTTAATTTATTTCCGCACCGCACGGGTTACGAAGTAATGCCCAAGGGGGTTTTACAAGTTCAAACAGTATTTATCTCTTTTTAATAAATTAAATTTATTTTAGGAGGTTATTAAATATAAATTCCTCAATATCTATAATCTATAAACCTATAAATTATATATAACTAGCCCCATTTGCAGGAAAGTCTGCCAAGTGTCATCTCTACAGAGATATCTTCTACAAGAAGCTTTATAAAAAGTTTCTATAACGAGAAATTTTTGAATTAAAAAAACAACTAAAATTTTAAAAAACAAATAATAAAAGAAAAATTATGTAGACAATTTATTGCTATGTACGGGTTCCAATGCATTGATTGGTTGATGAAACTCTTTTCTATTGTCGTCGTGAATACATATGAATACATATTGCTTCCCAATGTTCTGATTTAACTAACTAATATATTAAAATATTAAACCAGTAATTGTTTTATTTTTTATCAATTATTTTACATGATTCCCAGGATAATTAAATGGTGGATTTCCACACATTATTTTAGAAAAGTCATCCACGGTTTCTTATGCAATTTCAGCATGATATTGAAAGTTCATTTTTTTTTACACCATATTGAAAGTTCATTTAACAAGCTATCTATCTATAATAATAATAATAATAATAATAATAATAATAATAATAAAAAAATAATAATTATAAAATAATAATAATAATAATAATAATAATGATGATGGTGATTTTTTTACAGAATAATGATAATAGATAATCAGATTTATTAATAATAAAATAAAATATTTGAATTGGTTTTAAATGATTTGTCTTCTATAGGCAATTATGACTCATTTGTTGGTCAGGATAAGAAAGACATGATATGACAAACTATCATATATCCTGAGGTGAGGGTTGGGTTATAACTCAACAGGATATGATAGCATGACTTCATGTATAATAAAATATAAAAATATTCTATATATAAATAATTTAAGTATAATAAAATATAACATGATTACCAAAAAAAGGTATAGTAAAATATAAATATTTAAAATTTAAAATAATTAATAATTAATAATTAATTTTAAAAATTATTTTTTTTGTCACAAGGCTAATTTTGTTATCTAATATTATTTTAAAAAATTGAAATATATAAAATATTATTCTAATAATTTATCTATATGTAAAGTAAAAAGTAAAAATGATTATTTAAAATTATTAAAAAAATTAATTTAAGTTAAACAATATTTAAAAAATTTAAAAAATTATATGTAATTTTATCACATGATAACTTTGTTTTTTTATATGATTTAAAAATGAAAAATTTTAAAAATTAAAATCTAATAAAATATGAAAATATTTAGAATAAAAACGTTTTTTTTAATTCATACTAAAATTATATTGCTATCCGGTTGGTTATCTGGTGGACACCAAACGTCGGATAGGATAACAACTTATCTTGCTCATATCTTATTATACTCTTATCATGCTCTCTTATCCTATCCATCCCTATTCAATCCTGACCACCAAACAACCCTTAATATTTAAAACCATTTGCTTCAACCAATAATGATAAAAATATTTTCAAAATATTTAAAAAGTAACGACAACCAATCAGTAACATGTAAGATTCAAATTTCAAAATTGAAATTTATTGTTGCATAGTTCCAATATATTATAGATCTTCCATCACCCACTCTAACATCTTTTTATTTTTTTTATTTACACGGTTCACTGCTTCATTCCCACACTACTGTCTCTCTCTGCGTTTTCCCTCTCCCCCCTCCTAATATTTTTTCCTTCGTTTTCTCTCTCAGCCCAGACGGCCTGACTTGAGGACATTGCCGCCGTCGCCGCTGATGTGAGGAGACTACCATCGTCGCCTCTGCGAAGAGACCACCGCCGAGCGTCTTCGCCGCCTCTATGAAAGATCGTCGCCGCCTCTACTTGGAACCCAATTCCTTGAGGTATTCGCTCTACCATTTCCATTCTTTCTTTAACACCTTCATGTTTCTTTTCTTTTTTTCTTCCTGGTGACTGGTTCTTTGGTGGGTGTTTTCTTCTCCCGGACAAAAAACAAAGCCTCTCCCTTCCATCTTAAAGGAACATTGAAGGTTGTTTTGTTTTATGGTTTTCATTTGGGTTTTTCTTGCAATTGTTGATTTTTTCTCTAAACTGAACATCTCAAATTCTTCTTTGTTTCAATTGCAGGATACAGATTCGTGATTTCTCATCCTGATGCACTTTGTTTTTGTTATCTACTTCATTGGTCAGGTATATCTCTCCCTAAATCTTGATTTTAGTTTTCTGAATTTTTTAATTCCTTTGTTTTTTGTTTGATTTATTATGTGATTTCTCTGAAGAAAAAAGCAGCATTACACCTCACCAAGCATCAGGTACCTTTTATCTTTTTGCAATCCTGTGCTTTCATTTTTTCTGTAATTACCTTTTCATTTTACTAAGGAACAAACAACAAATAATAATATGTGGGTATGGTTGGCTCTGAGTTTGGCTAAAATTTATACTATATTTTGATTTTGAACTTTCCTTAATATCAGTGTGTTGGATTAAATGTTCTCTTGATTTCAACTAACTCAAATACTAATGCTTTTCAATTTGCAACGAGCAGGGGGAATTTACAGCTAAAAAAGTTCCTATTAATCTAATATTTTAAATTGAATATTGAACATGTAGGTTCTGAGATTTTGTCGTGCAATTTGTTGTGGACTTTTGGAGCCTAGCAGGAAATTGTATGGATTTCAGTGCCCTCTTCGAGGAAAAGGCTTATATAACTGTGATTCTCATGTATTAATCTCCCTTATTTAATTACTGAAGAAGTATTTAGTTCAAAAACTTTGCTGGTTTTATGATTTATATAGAAGAAATAAAACAAACTGATACAAGCAAAATACAACATTTGGGTGTTTGGCTACTGATTTTAGTGGGGCTTGGATGAGGCCTTATTCTCTGCAAATGGTACGCTGGAGTGTGGAAATGGGTTTGAACAAAATTCTAAGACAGGACTTGGACACTCTATTATGTCTCTAAAACGTCTTATGTGCATTTCCCTAAGTTTTGATGAGAACTAAACATTGGTTCATGATTTAATTAGCCTTCAAATTGGTTGCTAACCTGTCTATCTAGTGTGCAGGTTAAAATAATAAGAATCATATGTCTGCTCATATAGATGACTACCTGTCTGGATAAGTGAAAGTCAACCTGTCTGCTGACTAGGATTATTGACTTCTTTCAAGTTCGTCTTCAACCTGCCCCTCACGAGTTCCTACACTTGTCTGAGGTGACTCGTTGAAGAACCTAGGACCTAACAAGCTTTTGTGAGCTGTCTTATCGGAAATAGACTTGAAGCCTTCTCTCCTACTTAGTCTCATGCTTATCAAGAAAAATCAGAAGTTACTCTCTCAAGCAACCTCGGATATCAGAACAAAAGGCCAGTTAAAGAATGCTTTCAACGTGCTTTATTCCTCAGTACCTCTGGTCCTTTCACGAAAAATGAATTGTACTCAGCAAAGTACAAAAAGCTCTCTCCACAACTCTGATATGGCTGTTTCACGATGCATAAAGCCATGATCCTTCAAGTTATAGTACAATCGACGTTCCTATTGCATTAATGGCTGTCCAGAATGCCTCTATTGCATTTAATGAAGTTCTGCTTGAAGCCAACATCTGAGGGAATGTCTCTAACGGATTTTAAATGCTTAAAGACTATAAATACAGAAGTCATTGAAGATGAAGACATAGAGAATACATATAGCATTAAAGAGCCATTACTCTGCGCATTAACATCATTCTGTATTCTTCAATCATTTGAAGTTATTATGCAGACTTTCCTAAGCTTTACATTTAAACCACTCTGAGTGTTGGTGAAAGATCTGTCTGTTTGAAGTTGTATTTATTACAAACCAAATTTTTCAAACAAACCTAAGTGAGCCTGAAGAGGCTAGATGTGCAAAGAATACTTGTCTTAGATCCTGAAGAGACTAGGTGTGCAAACAATACTTGCCTTGGAGCCTGAAAAGATTAGGTGTGCAAACAATACTTGAAGTCTGTAACTTGATCAGTTATAGTGGATAAAACTTGTGATGGGGGGAACAACAATGCAACAGTGTAACAAAATAACAAAGCAATACGCAGCGGAAATAAATTCCTCCAAACTTGCAAGAATCTGTGAGGAGCAACAACAAATATCTGAGATTACAATCTTCTTTCTTAATACCGTTGAGGAGAAATCAGTATCAGTCAGTTGGACGTTTCTCCAGAAATCCCGGATCAGGTTGGGAAAGACAGAGACTTTCTTCGTGAAGAGTCCTCCCCACCCAGCTGCATTGACATATTTGCTTATGTCTAGATTGTAGTCTTGCAGCACTCTAAGGTTGAAATGATGCTCTATAGCCAAGTTGAGTTTGTCCATGTTAAAGGTTGAAGAAGAAACCATTTTAGGTGATCAAAGAACTTAGGGTTTGAGAGCGGAAAGAGGTAAAGAGAGAGATAGCTCGAGAAGTTATGGAAGCGTAAAGTTTTTCTCAGAGGGAAAAGATTACTTTTAAAGGAATTCTGAATATCAAAGGTTAAAAAAAAAAACTTTTGACATGACATGTCATTATGAAAAAACAGCATTGGTAACTTGGAACCATAAAAAGGTCTTGATGGGATTGATGGAAGTACTGACTCAGCAGAGAGAATAAAGGATAAATTTGTCTTGTGACAAAATAAATGCATTTATTAACACACAAAAAGAATATCCTTAATCATAGGCAGATGTGAACTCGTCTGAAACTATTCAATGGACCCGATAACCAATATCAATGGACGTGCAATACAATATGCAATAGACGCACAACTTCAAATATGTATTAGACGAGCATAGGTAATAGACGCAGGATTGGTAAAACAAATTTTTCTCGAGGTTGGACGCCTGAATTAATCCACACATATCATATTAAGGTGCTTCCTAATAAAGATAAATATGTCATCTGCAAGAGGTTTAGTAAAGATATCTGCCCATTGATGGTCAGTATCTACAAATTGAATATCAATCACACCTTTTTGCACGTAATCCCTAATAAAATGATGTTTAATCTCTATGTGCTTAGCTCTAGAATGCAAAATTGGATTCATAGATAGATTTATTGCAGCAGTATTATCACACATAAGAGGAATATTACTTATAAATACATTGTAGTCCTCCGATTGATGTTTGTTAATAATTTTCGAAAACAACCTTTAACACAATTTTTGCACTCAAGGAGATTAGAAACAGAAGTAAGCACAAAGACAGAGATCCTTTTTAAAAGACTTTAACAAAAGCAATATCAAAACCCCGCAGTTAGTATAAGCAAATAAAACTGAAGAGTTTAGGGATAGAAGATTCACACAAGAGATTTTATCTCTTCCAACCAAGAGCTACGTCCAGTCCCTTCGACTTAAAGGATTTATCCACTATTTCTCCAAATAGATTACAACCGAGTATTCAACACCTCTCCAAGCTACAAGTATTTCTTTCTTACCAAGTCTCTTCAGGCTCTAACTCTAACAAAGAGATATAATGTTTGATCTTAACTCACTATGTGTGAGAATATGACAGTTTAAGATCAGTTGAATATTACAATAATATTCAAACTAAAGAATACAGACTCTTGCTCTTGAAAGAATATTAGAATGAATGATTATTGATTGGCAAAAGTTTAGCTAGCAAGGTTGTGTAGGCAAGAGATATTCTTCAGTATCTGAGGTCTTCGATTTATAGTGACCTTCTTCTTCACTTGTATTTCTTTAACGGTTACTTTGAATAATCCCGTTTAGAGATAACATTTAATGCATGATATTTGTTGTGACTGATAGCTTGATTGTGGCAATGCTGAATAGTACTCTTGGTTATCGAGGTAGCATGAAATAGGAGGCTTACTCCTCTGAGTAGTGCAGCTTGAGCACTTATTGTTCCTCCTTTGTGTAAAACCAGATTTTTCAGTCATAAAATTGTCATCGTACAGATCATTTTGCAGTATCTTATTGTACGATTCTGCTTTTTGCATTTCTTGATTGTAGTATGTTTCTTTTACAATAAGGTGAAACATTAAAGCAGTTAAAACAAATGTGAAGAACAAATAATCTATTGAAATAAATATCAATCATTTGAAATAAATTCAAGAGATTTGGATTGCATTTACTTCATTATAAGATGGAGCCCGTCTAAAAAGAAACTTCGTCTACTCAGTTATATGAGAGACTAAGTCTGTTCAAAATTTTACTTTGCTCGTCTGATGATGTGGCATATCATTTTGTCTATCAAGTTTTCGGACTTGCTATTCCTCAATGAGTTATAAAGTTCTCCGTCTAGTGACGTGGCGGTTAGAGCTCGTCTATTAGATTACTTTATGTTTCAGGTCATTCACTTGTACTAATTACTTCCGTCTGCTTACGTGGCAAGATGGACGCGCTTATTATCAAGTCTTTGGACTTGCAGTACCTAACAAGTTATTTAGGTATTCATCTAGCGAATATTTAGAGCTTCTTCTACTTAAGTAAGCCAGTCTAAAGAAGTAACTTTACCAAGGTTTTTGATCAGTCTGTCTATAAGGGTGGACGCGTATTTTTCAATGAAAACTTTATCCGAAGTTTATTTTACTTATATAAAAGTATTCCTGCATAACTGAAAGCACATGTTAGATTTCAACTAACACTTTACCAAGCAAATTTAATCCATTTGTTAGCATCAAAACTTAGAGATTATTAAATCCAAAACCACTTTGGTTCCAACATATATATGATAGATGAAGGGGGAACCAATGAAGAAAATATGATAGACAATAATATGTGAGCATAATCAATGTTAATGTTCATTATCTTCTCAGCAGAAGGGAACAAATGTATCCTTAAATTATTAACGAGGACCTATTCATGTTATAATTTTGAAAAAATAAAAATGTTAAAATAAATACTATAAATCACATTAAATTTAGTAGTTAATCGTTTCTAAACATGTTGCCATATTCTTTTCCTCTTAGTATCATGTAAATTGTTAAACCTCAATTTCTGTCAGATTTTGTTTTTTGTTTTCTTCGTCGGATATGTTTTCTAATAACATAATCAAACCAATTCCATCATCCATGGCCCACGTGAACCTACAAGCAGAATATGCTCCATGGGATTTACTTGGATTTCTTATCTTTTTGAAAAACCACATTTACATAAGCAAAGTAAGAGCCAACTATGTAGAGGTATAAATTTTCCTCTTCTCCCTGCTTTAGTTCTGGTCTTAAGACAACACATATTTGAATTTTATACATGTTTCGAATTTGAAATTTATACATGTTTCGAATTTCAATGAGTAAATAAATAAATAAATAAGTTTTCCCAATGCTTCTAGGTAAATGAAAAATAATTGTTATTTAATGATGTTGTCAAGATTAGTTATACGAATTGAGAATTAATGTTGCTTCCCGAAGGTTATGACTTCAATTTGCATTCAAATTGAATTCAAATTTCTTTAATCGAAAAAGAGGATAGTAAAATATCAACTTTTTGGAAGAAATGACTCATGTTTTAAATATATATATATGATAGATAAAGGAGGGAATCAATGAAGAAAATATGATAGATAAAGGGAGGTGAGGGGAGACAAATGTTTAAAAATATGAAGAAATTATATTGTGTATGATTATAAAGATCATTAACAAATTTATATTATTAAAGGGGTGTAAATTTGGGTGGTGCTACTATGTGCAGCTTTAGAAATGAGAAAAGTTTTAAATAACACTACAACAGAAAAGGCTTTAGATAGCATTTCCGTGTGCCTTTTAATAGCGCTTTTAAACGCTATCTATTCCCCCACAATTAAAGCTTCTGACCTAAGATAGCGCTTCCGAAACGTTATCTTATCTTAAGGTCCTTTTTTTTAAAATGTTTACACTGATTTTTCCAAATTCTCTCTTCATTCATCAAAACCCAGTACATAAGAAAATCGTATGAAAAACATCAACCAAATCAAAACACAGTAAAGCTAAAAATCATGCTATTCAATGTATCAAATTAATACAATTGTGTGTAAAAGATGAAGACCCACAACATAAACAAAAACAAAAACAAACAAAAAAATTACACAATCCTCAAATCTCCTCTAATTTTGAAACCCTAAGATTACATAAACAAAAATGCCAGTAACGAACACAGCAACGAACCATCGGACAGAGAAAGTGCGGTTAGCTACGTGTGGTGGCGGTCAGCTACGAACCAAGTGCGTGTGGTGGCGGTCAGCTACGGACCAGGTGCGGCGGTCGGACTCGTGGCGTCTGGACAACGAACCAGGGGCGTGAAGGAACATAGATCAGGAAGAAGGGACTTGGGGCGGTGGTGCATTTGAACGGTGAAGGACGATGGGTGGTGGAAGAGGCGCAGCGGCTCTGGTTCGTGATGGGTGGAGTAGATCTGGACGAAGGAACTTGGGGTGCGACTGAAATTGTGAGATGAAGGAACTTCGAAGGAACCATGAAACCGTGATGGGTGGAATAGATCTGGACAAAGGAACCATGAAATCGTGATGGGTGGAGTAGATCCGTTCGAACTGTGAAACCACCGAAGACTGCAACTTCAAAAACGAAGGAAGGCACATCGTTGCCTTGTTAACTATAGAAAGAAAAAGAATACCGTGGGACGAGGGAATTGAACGCCCCTCACGTTTTTAAATTTTGAAAAAGGAAACAATAGCGTTTCTGTATAGAAGTGCTATTGTAAGGGTACATAAGATAGCGTTTGCTAGCGGAAGCGCTATCTTAGGTGGTTAGTTAAGATAGCGCTTCCTCGAGGAAGCGCTATCTTTTCCTGCAGCTTGACTTTTAATAGCGGTTCCTTAAGGAAATGCTATTAAAAGTCCCCGCATCACTTTTAATAGCGTTTCTATGCGGAAATGTTATAAAATGTGCGTTGTTAAAAGTCTAATCTGTTGTAGTGTAAATAAAAAAGAAATGACATGTTTTTAAAAAATATATGATAGATGAAGGGGGAACCAATGAAGAAAACATGACAGATAAATGGTGGGGGGGGGGGGGGGGGGGGACAAAATCTTTATAAAAATATGAAGAAAATATGTTGTGTATATGTTTATTAAGATCATTGACAAATTTCTATTATTAATGGGGGTAAAAACTTGGGTGGTGCTACTATATACGACTTTAGAAATGAGACATATTTTAAATAAACAAAAAAATTGGTAATAAATATAATTTTTGTAAGAAGTATGATGAATATAAAATTAATGAATACAATAATCATTGCATATTGATTATTTAGATATTTTTATATTACATATTCATATTAAATCATTTTTTCCCGTGCCGGGCTCGGGTGAATGATAATCCGCTGGCTTATGATATTTTATCAATTATTTTAGAGCGGATTTCATCAATTAAATTTTGTTAAATGCTTGATTTAGCCCAAATTAGACTTTGTTTTCCTATTTTGGTTATTTTAGAGTCAATGTGTGCATTTAATT
Organism: Sophora flavescens; assembly: GCA_030762895.1. Lineage (NCBI taxonomy): Eukaryota > Viridiplantae > Streptophyta > Magnoliopsida > Fabales > Fabaceae > Sophora > Sophora flavescens. The sequence goes on from CM061062.1 coordinate 296,382,749, forward strand.
AGATTTTTATTAATTTTCTGATATTATCTTATTCTTATTTTTAGGAGAGGACAAAGAAGAATGATTGAAATTAAATTGAAGATTGCCAAGTAAATTGCAAGGGCCCGCATGACGGATTTGAATCCAAATCAATTTGCATTTGAATTATTATGATTAAAAGATAATTCAATTGGCATTGAGATAAAAGATTGGATCCAAATCAAATTGGATTTGGATAATAATTGCCTATCACAACAATAATGATATGATAAGATTTGACAATTAATTCGAATATATTGATTTGGATATGAAGATTAAAATGCTCATGAGCAATTATGATGGAGCTTGCATGAAGATGGAGCTTTGAAAAGTGGAGAGAATGAGCCAAACAGAGCCCATCACGGCCTAGCCGTGATGTCCATCACGGCTGTGACATGTCAGTTGAACTAGACCCTCACAGGCAGAACTGATCACGGCCTAGCCGTGATGGTGGTCACGGCCGTGACAGACCAATCAGTGAAGCAACGCCCAAGGCAGAATCCGTCACGGCCGTGACGCGCAATATTTGGATCTGAAGAAACTGATTTGATCTGAATTTGTGTTTGATTGGGATTCAAACTTCCCTAATCTATAAATATGGCAATCAGGCAGAGACTCAATGAGACTTTTTGGCTGCTACACTTAGGCAAAATTAGGATTCTCTTCTTCTTCTTCTCTTCTCTTAGGTTTTATTTCATGTTTTTGTTAGCCAAGCTTGTCATCACCATGACAATGCTTGAGTAGTAGCTTTATTTCTAGGGATTGGGGCTATGCCCAAGATCTATTTTATGTTATGAATTAATGTTTTCCCTTTGTTAATTTAGATTTCGCTTTCGATTTGATTTCTATCGCTTTAATTGCTTGTAAATCTGGTGCGCACTTATTTGCATATCATAGATACTCTAAGGAGGAACCTAGCGGTGAACTTAGGTATTGGATCTATAGAAATCAGACTTAGGACTTAAATCACGAGAGTTAGAAGCGGTCCTTCGAGGGTTCACGAATTGTCACAAAACTTAAAGGGTTCAATCTAAATTCAACTACCACGAGAGTAGGGGTTGATTTAATTGGGCACGATTTTTGTAACCTGGGAGGGAGCATTAACTATTTGAGGATAAATTCGCCTTCAAAGCAATTTCGATAATTAACAAGGGGTAGTCAATTAGTAATATGAACAATCTTGTTAGTAACCCAATTCCTAGGAATCTCTTTTTAATTTGAAAATCCCAAAAATATTTGATTTGATTTTATTGTTTCTTTTATTTTCTTTGAAATCTTTCCACATCTATTTATCAGTCTAAATAGTTGTTTAATTTGTGAAGTGGTACTTGGTTTCCCAATCCCCGAGTTCTATACTCGGTTTCTCACCGTTTTAATATTACTTGCTTCGATCCGGTTCGCTTGCCGGAGCACATCAAGTTTTTGACGCCGTTGCTGGGGATTGGCAATACCAATATCATTAGTAACAAAGGAGGCAACTACTTTAGTCTTTTTAATTTTTATTTGTATATATTTGATATTTTCTTTTGAGTTTTGTTTGTGTTAGGTGGATGCCACACATGGACCATTGTTTCTATCTAAACAGGGAATCTCAACTTGATTGGATCGTGTTTGATGGTATCACTGACAAGCACGTGAAGATATACTCCAAAGAGGAATGGAGATCCTATTTGTCATCCTTACAACCACCACCAGACATTAAGCTGGATCCCGATGTGCTGGAATCACTTTGGGATATAGATGCTCAACATTTGATCCAGAGCATAGAGCGTTGCAAGGAGGAATTTAGTGGCATGATTCAAAGGCATAAAACGCATAAGAAACGTTCTCAACTGGTAATGGAGATGCTAAGTAACAACTTTCAAAAGTTGGAAGAACAAGCTAGTGAATTTTCTAAATTGCTAGCAGAAAAGCAACATGGAATTCAAATTGAAGAGAATCTATTTGCTAGCATGGACGTGAATGAAGACGAAGTGATGGTGGAAGATGATTCAAAAGGAGAGGATCATGAAGAGGAGTGCAAGGAGGAAATATCTCCTATTGTTCCTTTGCAAGGGACAAAAGAAATCAATCATGTAGAAAATACTTCTCTCACCATTCCTATTGAGGAGCCTAGAAATCCTGAGTTAGATAAATATGTGGGTTTGCATGCATGTGTGGATGTTACAAAGTTGGTGCCTTCAATTTGTCTATCATATTACTTAGTAAAAATACCAACTTTGGAGTTCAAGTCATTGCCTGAGAATTGGGAGTTTTCATCAACAGTGGCAAAGGCTCTAAGATCGCCACGAGAAGTTATGTTTCTAGTACTTCATGGAGAAACTAATTACATAAAGGCCATTCTTGGAGTAGGTGACTTACCATTTGACCCAGGAGGAAGTAAGCTCATCATATCACTTAAAGAAGTCAATGAAATCTCATCACACTTGCTTCTTCCATCTCCACTCCACAAGCCATGGGATCCGGGAGGAAGGTCTTACATCTTGGGCATCTCTTGGTCTTTTTACCACAGGCTATGGGATCCGGGTGGAAGCGTCTTCAATGAGCTTTTCTAAACCCTTCTCTTTTTAATTATTTCGCTTTTCGTGAGTCATATGTGTGAGTCTTATGTTGGTAAGCTTGAATGGGTTTTATTAAACTTAGCATAAATGGATTGCATGATAAATATTGATTTTTGATGATTTCCCCTAATGATTTGAAAATTGAAAATTGATCCCCATGTGAAAAATTGAAAATTGAACTTTGAGAAATTTTATTATGATTGCATAATTTATGATAAGTTTGGGGGTGAAGGGATGCACACACTAGGGATAGTATCTCGGTTAAATAATTTGCTAAAAAATGTCCAGGTGAGGAATTTGAGCCTCTAACATTGTTTTTAAATTGTGTGAATCACTTT